>OVAN01010144.1:0-16072 GCA_900406275.1 Anastatica hierochuntica | reverse complement strand
GAGGTTATGCAGCGATTCTTGGGGAGAATGTTCTAAGTGTTCTGAGTCTTTTTTGTTAGCGAAAGTAGCGCAGAGTGAGGTTTTCTGAAAGCATGCAATCCATTGGTTTTTAAGTTTCTTTTCCCGCAGGCTTAGTCTTCGTTTCCTTTACTTGAGGACAAGCAAAGATTCAAGTCTGGGGGATTTGATTTTTCAGTATTCTAGTAGGTTTTTACTACGGTTTTCACACGAGATCTATGGTTTTTAGTATGTATTCAGATTGTTTTGGCGCGAATTTGTGTTCTTTGCTGTTTTTACAGGATTCGAGCTTGAATGCGTGAAAAGAATGCATTTTGGATGGATTTCAAGCGTCGAAGGATATGTTCGTGCAAAGCTGGAAAATACCCAGGAGTTTGGACACAGATCAACCGACCCTTGTCCCCGGATCGATCGATTCCTGTCCCGATCTACAAACCGATTTTATGAAGAACTAGACCAAACTTATTTCGAGCCGGATTACAACAAAAATACCTAAGCTCGTGTTTTCCTTTTCAGAATGAAACTTTTCTGAGTTTTAGAGAGCTTTGAGAGATTTGTAACCTAGGGAGAAGAAGCCTCTTTGTTCTTAGATCGAGAAGTCTTCGGGACCCTCTTTTTACTCTTATTTATGCATAATACAATCATGTCTCTCAACAATTTAATCTGTGTTTTTGCTATTTCCATGAGTGAGTAGTCTGTTCGTTGGGTTTAGGGATTCTCAGATAGGAATTCATGAGTTGTTGATATAGAATCGCATGATTAGGGATAAAATCTAATGGATCTTCGTCTATGATTGTTCGTAATGCATGAAACTGAATTGATCACTTAGTTTCTGAACTTAGGTTATTTAACTGCTGGAAAGTGAATGTTTAAATGCCCGAAAGAATCCTAGATGAGCAATTCTTCTTAAGCCAACGGAAGTTGATGTTTAAGTGAATTGTGAATCTATCAAACCTGTTAGTAATGCATGATTAGAAATCGAGGGTCAACGAAAGTTAGTCTCGAGATTTCTAATGCATAGAGAGTTGTTCGTACAGAAGTAGATCAGTTCTAGATTAGATTTTGAGTTCAAGACGGTTCTTAACCTTTTTCCTAGTCTATAATTTGAATCAACAATGAATTGTTTCCCTGAGAATATCCGATGCCAAAACTTCTTTGATTGTTTTACAACCTCGTCATTTGCTGCCTGCGTTTCTTTGCTTTCTTTATTTCGAATTTTGCATCATCTTTAGATACATCTTTTAGCTTTATCCCGCTGTTTGATTCTTCATTCTTCGTGATACCTTTGGTCTCTGTGGATTCGATCCTAAACCACTACAACGTAAATCTGTGCGCTTGCAGTGTTATCTCAGGCAAAAACCTGAGCTATCAAAAACTTCCACCACCATATATGCCTTCAAAAGAGGGTTGCTCCTTGATGGAGATCTATACAAAGACGTGACCAAGTATCAATGCAAGAATATGAAGGATGTGTTATCCTGAGCCTGAACGCATATCCTGTGGGAAAAAGACCTGGCATACCATAACGCCTGTTCGGCCAAGAAAGCGTCGAGAGTTGTTAGGAACAAAAGGGGAGCTCATGAAGAGAAACCTTACATTGGATGTAGCTCAAGAAGTAACCACAAAACATTGAATGTCGCAATAACCATTTGGCCAGACGCCTCCAATTTATCCATCTCATGAGCCAACATGGTAGGAGTGTTGAGGCAGATGGGGACCCTAGTGAACAGGACATCAAAGATGAGAGCACCAGATTCCCAAAGAAACCTTGCTAAATGGTGAGATTTCCACAAAGACAACATACATATAACAGAATATTGCATCTTCCTGTGCATGGAAGTCAATGCATTTTTAAAGAAGGGATACTTGAAGAATTCCTACGCGAAAAGCCAAGGATCACTTAGAAAACAGAGGTAATGGCCAGGCGAACAATCAAACACTCCCCGCTTCGTGTCAGGGCATGACTGTGTAATTCATGTGATATGTGGAGGTTCAGAAGTAAGCAGAGTAACCTACGCCGCATCGAAAAGAAACACCAGAACTGCAGAAATTAGTCAAGGAGAATTTGAACAAAAAAATAGGGTCATCTAAGGAGATCCTATAGGCTTTGTGCACCAAGAGCAAGGAAGAATTCAAGCGCCACATCACGATGCCTGACAATCGCGAACTTCTTAGTCAAAAGGCTCCTAGTGGACGATGGAATCTCAATGAACATCTTGTTCATGAAAACCTATAAAGACCTAGGATTGGAGGCTAATATACATGCCTTTAAGGTGACTGCCTTGGTAGTGTTCAACGATGAAGTCAAACAAGCATCATGAGAAACTACCTTGTCCATGTATCCAGAAGGAGAGAATAAACTTACAAAATTCATGGTGTTGGAATGCTCATCAGCCTACAACGCATTGAGACGACTTTGGATTAATGAAATTGGAGCTGTGCCCACTACCCTACATCAGATCGAACATTTCTTACACTGTGGCCATTCGGGAAATAAAGGGAGACTAGGAAATCTCTCGGTCGAGTTATCAAACCACCCTTACAGGAATGATTGATGGTACGAAACCAAGGAGTGATGCCCCTTGAAGATGCACAACTAGAGTGCGACCATCACACCAATATGATCCTTACCCCAGAGCTAAAAAGTGGTGGAAGAAAAGATCGGCCAAGTAGCTGAAAAGCAGGCGAAGATTTCCCTTCCTCAGAAATCCATGAGGTCCTACTATCTTCATTTCTACCATTTCTTTATAATAATTACAATGACACGCGTTGCGTTTTTACTTTGATATAAGTTCATGTGCTCATCGGCTCATGACACCGAATAAAACTTTGCCTTAGTAAACAAGAATATCTACAACATCTCAGGACAACAAACAAGCAGACATGTCAAAGGCAACATTGTAATTTCAAACCTCGTGTACTGCGACAAAAGGCCCGTATTTCTTAATATTCCAGTTACCCTACCAAAGAGCGATGAATAGCCGATAGCAAAATATTTTCCCAGAAGCAAAAGGCTCGCCCTGCTCTTCAACTTCTTCTCGATCCCGGATCTAGGGAAGCGGTTCTGGAGGCATTAGCGACTCAAGCTTAACCAATGGGATGTATCCTTAAAGAATGGAGAGTCCTCCCTGTTGACCTCAACATTCACCTTCATTACAAAGCGATATTTTATTTGTTCCTCTGTTGGTCTCCAAGACTCTGTCTCCTTCTTAAAATGCTCCCGCACCAAGTGGGCGATCATCCTAGCTTTAAAAGATGGCTATCCATTTTGAAAGGAGATATACTACCTCATTCATAAGTCTGATAATCTCCTCTGACTGCTCTCTTCTCCCTCTCCAGAACACCTACCTCCTCATACAACCCCAAATACATATTTCCTTGGCTCTCAAACTTCTACCTCAGCTCAAGTATCTCCTTACCTTTGTAATTAAAAAGATTCTTGACCTTGGATGCCTCCTGTTTCTCGTGCTTCAATTGCTTCTCCATCGCCTCTACCTTTTCCTTACTAGCCTTGTCATACCCAGTGATCCTACCCTCGACATGGTGGGAGACATATATAGCCTATAGAGGAACTAAAACATATGAGCATAACAACCTAAGGAACCTTGCCTCATAAAGCATATCAGAAAGTAAGTACTTCTAGTAAACTTGCTTGCACGAGGCCTAGAGACAATGGGAGGTCATTGTCACCAATATACACGATATCTCGAGGGAACATCTTAGATTTTAAGTTCAGCAAGGTCTAGTCATGAGAGACAGGGGAAGACAAGTAGATGAGAGGTAGCGGTTTCAGTCTTGAACCTTTTAAGGGTAGGGAATTGGATGATTCCTTGGGAATCTTACGTTTGGTCGCAGGGGTGCTCCTGAGGAACTGCACCTTGTCTTCCTCAGTAGCTCTTCTCATCAACTCTTTCTTGGTAGAGATCGACTTATTTTCCGCCATGAACTTCTTGAAGAGATCGACGTCGTCAGTGCCAACCATATTCTCTATAGAAAGAATAAATGACAAGACATATCAAATTATCGAAACTTCGCAGACGTGTAAAGTTCAGGGTGACATAGTACTTACCCAAAATGTTGCTGTAAGACAAGGCTTCTATGCTAATCAAGAAGGGTATCTACTGCTTTTCCGGGGGAATATTATCTGCCTCTAGGACACTCTTATAACCCTTTGACAGCCTGAGACAAGAAACCATTGCGAAAAAATGTAGTAAAGATAAGATGATATGCTAAAATCATCAAGGAACAAGTGTCTGTCCTTCGTTCCCACGTGTCGGAAACCACGAAGTAGGGAACCCATGGCTCTCGCCGACCTTCATAAAAAAGTTGATGAAACCAGAGTTCGTCAGAGGCCAAACCCTTCATCTCTCTCCTATCCATGTCCCTGGACAGGGGAAAACCGGTATGCTGATGCATGTAAAACTTCCCTTCATTGTGGGCCTGAGTAAAGTAATATGAGTATAGGACCTCTTCCACTTTGTATTTCACCCCATTAAGCTAACCTAAAACTTGAATGTCCATCAAAGTCCTCTAGGTTGGAGGGTTCAGTTCAACCACAGAGATCCTTAAGGAATTCACAATCTCGGCCACCAGGGATGGGACCTTGTCCCTTAGGCCAAGGTCAAAGTAGTAGAAAACGACTATTTTATCAAGCTTGAGTCTAGGATCCTCTTATCCTCATTCAATCATCGTAGAACCACCGTGTTAAATAATGAGTATTGTTGTTTGAACCCCTCCAGGTTTGTAATAACCATTTGGGTTCCACAAGGTAGAGACCCAATAGGAATTGTTGGGATGGAAGAAGAGAATCTCTCGAAATCTCTTAAGCAAAGAGAGCATGTGGGTGTAAGTTTCGCGTATGAGTCATGATGGTACAGCCTTCGTACCCTTCCGCCTATTGACAAAGAAGAAGGAAGCATGAATAGTTGGTATTCCATCTACATAGCCCAATGGCGAAGACTCAAAGAGTCGAGGTCTCAAAACAAAGGAGGCGAAAAGCTACGAAAACCCTAGGCAACTATAGAACCCTAAGAAATGTCTACAAGGAAAGGGGGGGGAGGAAGATATTTAGCATATTAGAATGGCGAGAAGCGCGGTGATATTGTGGCAACCTACAACAAAAAATAAAATTTGTTGAAAGTGAACGAATGGAAGATGGAGTTCAAATCTGAATATTCAACAATAATGAAAGAAAGAGATATAATAAAGCTAGACAAGCTTCAGGGTTATAGCGCGATCTTCTAGGGTAAGGTTGAATTCGAAATGATGTGGATCCCACTATCAGAGAGCTTCCAAATATGGTTTCCATAATTACTATCAGAAAATCAACAAGCCAGCGTTTGAAGCATATCATCCCTAGAAGCAGTGCAAATTGTCGAACTGAGCTCGTATAGCGTAATCATACGGAAAAGGATTAAATCAACCAGAAGCGGCAAAGTTCACCCTAGACTCCACTATGTAGAATCGTGGCTTAAGGGGTAGACTGTTGGGAAAAACTAAATCTTTCCCTGCTCCCCGCTCAGAAATCCTTGGTAGTGTAGCCAAGGAGGAGCGCCAACTAAAGGCCTTGACCGTGCATGGATAAAACATGGTTTCAACGTCAAAGGACCAACACCATCATTGAAAAAAATATACCATAATCAGTGAAACTGACTCTACAAAAGGAATCAATAGAGTAATAAGAAAATATTCTTTATATCCACAAACGTCTATAAATATCTACGAGATATTCACCGAATCTATATGACAATCTACTACAAATAAGGTAACGAATACCCTAACTTCGACATTGATGAGCTTTAATTTATTAGTGATTAAATCAACTTCAAGTTTTAAATTTATAAAAATTAATCAACTGACAATATTCATTCAACCGCAAGTGCATGTCTATGTCGATTGTAGTACTTAAGGGTCAAACCCACGAGAACTAGAGATTCAAGCAATAGGAATGCACAATATCTCATAAGATAAGCAATTAGAAAAAGAAATTTTTACTACTAATTACTAATCTAGATGCAAAAACAATCTAAACAAACTAGACAAGACTTAAGATGATGGAGAAGTGGATGTCGATGCCGATTACATATGCGAACATGGTGTCACAAGGATCTCCGACGAATACACACAAATCAAATCCACCGAAAAATGAAAGACCAGATTCGACGGCGAAAACTTATCTTCAGGATCCTAATTCCAATCCTCTCAATGTTCACAACGCTGACCATGCCAGTAGATCTTTTGTCTCTGAAAAACTCTCAAGATTAGGGAATTTTAACTCTTGGCATAGATCGATGATGATGGCGTTAGGA
Source organism: Anastatica hierochuntica (assembly GCA_900406275.1). Taxonomy (NCBI): domain Eukaryota; kingdom Viridiplantae; phylum Streptophyta; class Magnoliopsida; order Brassicales; family Brassicaceae; genus Anastatica; species Anastatica hierochuntica. The sequence goes on along the minus strand of OVAN01010144.1, from coordinate 9,746 downwards.
GCTAATTGGTGTTTGTGAAGGGAAAATCAAGTAGCTAAAATAACAACAAAGAAGGCAATTAATGGAACAAGTCTCACGACTATGAAATCAATGCTCAAACTAGTACCACTCTCGTGGCAAAAAGTCACATTTATAAGCTAAAAGTTTACTCAACTCTTTCTTATTGCAATCACTTAGCAAGTAATCATTAAGAACAATTCCATTTAGTCATTAAACTTCCCAACAAAAAACTCTCGTTGGCTAAGCTAAATTTAGCATACTTTATGCTCTCCTAGGCATTTTATCGAACACCTCTCGGGCGTGAAATGCATACATGTCAAAATCTAGTTTTATCCTATATCTAGCGTTAAGAACATTTAAACCATAGAGATCTAAATACCATCAATCCCTATTCTTCATTAGCTGACCACCTAACCACTCCCTAATTTACAAATCCAACATAAAATGTGTTCTACTCACTAAGATCCATGAAGAGCCAAGAAGTGTCACTACATTCTTAAAAATCGATGCTTGAAGTGAGAAGAATGAGATGAGATTAAAGGACTAGAAGCAAAAAAATCTTAAGTAGAAGTAATAAAAATCCAATCTTTGTAAGAAAAGAAGAAACTTTGGAAAAGCAAGAAATTAGATGAAGAACAAGGAAGAAAAAGAACTAAAGAGACTTGAAATGCATAAATAACTTAAAGAGATCCAAGAACAAAGTGTTTACATAAATATTTTAAATCTTAAAATCAAACTTCAAAATATCTAAAATCTATTGCTTAGGTAGTTTAAATGTTTTTGGAGGCAGTATTTATAGTGAAGGACGAAGAGAAGGGTTGTCCTAATGTGGTTGTGGGAGAAATTTGGTATGTCATTGATCCAATGATACTCACCATCGAGTATGATGGTCATGGTGGCTTGTATTTCTAGATTTCTAGTTATGTTGTCTACCGTTGACCAAGTGCTGCTCACCATCAATTGATAGAGCGTTGATCTGGTAGAATGGTTGGCTCCATCTTCTTGCGTTTTTAATTACCGTTAGAATGACGTATTATTTGCATATACTACATCTTTGCAAGACCAACCATATGTTGATTCTAAAGATTTTTTCTTCTTTGTTTCCCTTTATAAATCTTTGAATAAAAATCCAAACTCCGTAGCTCCACACACATCTTTAGCTTCTTTTTGATCCTTCTTCATTCTCATTTTCTTCCTTTGATTCTTCTTCATTTTTCTTTGAATAATCATATTCTTCATCCTCAAAGTTTGTATTCATTTGTTGAGATTCCTAAAAATTGTTGATGCTCTCTTCTTCTTCTTGAATATCATTGTGGACTCTTCTTTGTTTGAGCTTTCATTTTCATTATTGGAAAACTACTTCTTTTACTTTATAATTTCAGTCATCAACACATTCTACAAAGTGTCTTCAAGGTTCATCAAACCGTGCCTATTACTTCTTTGATGTTGTTGAATGAAACACTTGAGATGCAAACGGTCTTGACTTTATCATCATATAATATCACAAAATTTTTATCAACTGTTCATCCAAGTTGTGATTCAAACTCCATAATAGAGAGATACCTTTCTTTTTTCTTTTCAACTATTGGTATAAACCTTGTGTTGGTTTTCTCCACATGTGTCGTTTTATTCTCCATATGCTCGTCCTCTTTGGCATCTCTTTTAGCAATGGTGATGGGTATCATATGTTTTTCTTCTTTTATTGGGAAGCTCTATTTTTTTTGCTAACACTCCTCAAGCTTTTCTTTTTTGCTTCCTCACTAGTATATTCAAAGGTTGTATCGAATTCATTGATGATTCATTCTTCTTCTTGAATATCTACTATCGTAGCTTCTTTTTTTCTTGGAGTTATATCATTTTCAATAGTTACCTTCGCTATCTTCTCTATGAACTAAACAATAAAATGTTCTTTCAAAAGATCCTCAAGGTGCTATTCTAATGTGCCTATCTTCTCTATGTTCTCTTGTTAAAATGCCAACACAAGCCCTTCATGGACCCTTTGTTCAAGTTGTGATTCAAGCTCCCGTATTGAGACTTTGGCTTTAACAAATGATTCATCCTTGGTTTTCACTTCCTCTTCAAAATTCTCTTTTAATGAAATTGAAAATGGTCCAATTGTATCGGATTTTTAGAGAGGATGACAACTTTCTTCTTGATCTTCAAACTCTTGGGTAAGCTTGTCATTGATCAAAATCTCATGTGTTTTGACTTCCTCCATCGTTGAGCAAATATCATTCCTAAAAGCATCCCTAGTGGTGTCAATCCTATCAAATCCTTTAGTCAACTCATTCTTTATCTCCTTTTTCGATTCTAACAACTCCTTAAGTAAGTTGTAGGTCTCTTCATTTTTGAAGCTTTGGTAGGATGAGGTTCTTGAAAATTATAAAGTTCTTTTCGAGGATGATATCTATCACCATATCCGTATGGATTCCTTGGAGCATAATATCCATGTGGTTGATGCTCTCTTGAGGTGGATGGCTCATAAGCTCCATAATATTTTGTGGGGTTCCAAGCTACCCCTCTTTCTTTTTCTTCGAATATGAGCTTAAACATTAAATTCATATAGGAAGACATCTTCTTTTTCCCTTTTGACTGTACCTTACAAAAAGAACAAATACTTGAAAGAATGTAAATAACAAAATAAAAAAATGAAAATAAAAGAAGGTTGCGTTTAAGGAAAAATTGAAAGCGTAATGAGTATCTACTTAGTTTTCCGATAGCGGCGCCAAAAACTTGGTGAGCTTCGATTTGCTAATGATTAAATCAACTTCAGGTTCTCAATTTATAAACCTTAATCAACTAACGATCCTCATTAAATCGCACGTACACAGCTATGTCGATTGTTGTACTTAAGAGTCGAAACCAAGAGAACTTGAGATTCAAGCAATATGAATCTACAATATCTCTTAAGCTAAGCAACTAGAAAAAGAAGTGGTTACTACTAATTACAAACCTAGATGCAAAGACAACCTAAAAAATTAGACAATAATTAAGATGATGGAGTAGCGGATCTCGGAATTGCTGTTTGAGAAGGGAAAACCAAGTATCTAAACTGAGAATAAAGAAGGCAATCAAAAGAACAAGTCTCACGAATATGGAATCAATGCTCAAACTAGTACCACTCTCTTGGCTAAAAATCACATTTCAAGTTATAATATTTTTCTCAACTCTCTCTTATTGCAATCATTTAGCAAGTAATCATTAAGAACAATTCCATTTAGTCACTTAACTCCCCAACAGTCAACTCTTGTTGGTTAAAAGAGACTTGGAATGTATAAATAACTTAAATAGAACCAAGAACAAAGTATTCACAAACTTGTTTAGAATCTTTAAAAAAAATTAAAATATTTAAAATCTATTGCTTAGGTAGCTTATGTGTTCTTGGAGGCTAAACTTAGTATTCATAAGGAAGGAGGAAGAGAAGGGTTTCCCTTATGTAATTTTGGGCGATATGTGGTCTGCCATTGATTCGATGCAGCTCACCATCGAGTATGTTGGTTGATGGTGGTTTGCATTTTATGATATCTAGTTATGTTGTCACCATCGATCCAATGCTGCTCACCATTGATCGATGAAGTGTTAATTTGGTAGAATGGTTGGATCCATTTTTTCGCATTTTCAATTTCATCAGAATGACATACTATTTGCATATACTTCATCTTTGCAAGGCCAATCATATGTTAATTCCAAAAGATTTTTCTCTTTTTTAATTCCCTTTATAAATCTTTGAATCAACATCAAAGTTCCATAACTTCACACACATGTTTGGCTCCATTTTGATACTTCTTCATTTTCTTTTGCTTCCTTTGATTATTCCTCATTTTTCTTTGATTAATTATTGTTCTTCATTTCATTTTCACGAAGAATCATGTTCCAAACTACTCTTTGAATTATCAAGATCCATTCCTACAAAATGCAAAGAAATGCATACTAATGCAACAAATTTTAACTCTAGACTGTAGGAATTCGTTACGATTTCTTAACTATTTATAAATTTATTTACGTATTCAATTCCTAGGAAACGAGCAAATAATTGACTTCAATTTGATTTACTGGCTACCGAATATACTTGGAAAATATGCAGCGAATCTTTGATATGAATTTGGATAGAGGTTTCTAAGCACTCCAAACGTCATGTCTCTACCGATATCCACACACACAAACTAGATCGAATCGAAATGCTAATGTCACTTAGATGAGATCTCAAAAACTTACATACTATTTTGTCCCTTTTAACAATTAGTTTCAGCGTTCCTTTTGTGTTACTCATCTTCAAACTTATCATCTAGTCATATGTGTGTGTGTGTGTGTGTGTGTGTGTTATACATTTGACGTACAACGTTCGTCCATTGCCACAAACCCAATTATCAATGAGTTGTTATGAACCATTTAGTGGCTGCCATAACCAAAGGCCCATATGTCTTATGCGATCGACCCATATAGTTATTAGGTCCAAGAGAGACTTAACTTGGTGACCAAGTCACTTGTATTTATCTTATGTCTTTTCTTAATTGGTTTTGAATTTGTAACTCCCTATATAAGGAAACCTTTATTCAGTAATATAGAGTTGATGTTTCCCTAGATTCTTAACACGTTATCAACACGAAACTTTGAGAAAACCCTGAGCCATATTTTCGATCCAAAATCCAAAATCGAAAATCTCTTCCCATCGTGAACTCCATCATCGGATCGCATCCAGCCCGTGTTCATCTGTTGCTCGTGAGCTCGTGTGCCTTAGCTCGTGTTCCAGCCTTAGATCGTGAGATCTAGCCCATGCTCAACCTTAGCTCGTGAATTCTAGCTCGTGATCGTGTGCTGTTCGTGATTTCCAGCTTGTGCTCGTGAGTTTCCAGCCCGTGCTCATGAAGATCCAGTCCGAGTTCGTGAGATTCAGCCTTTGCTCGCAAGATATCCAACCCGTCTATTGCTCGTGAGTTCGTGTTCATCATCCAATCAATCCAATAATCAATCCATTTAATCCAATCGGAGGTCAAGGTAAACTAATCTAATCTAAAACATAAACTCCCAACCTGAATTCAACATAACAGCATCAGATCTGTTCATCAAAATCTGTTTATACCTAAACAAAACAAGATCTATATGTTAATCGATCATTCAAACCTTAAAATCTAACCTATATGTTATAAAACCTGTTTATATGTTTTAGAATTCGTTAAACTTTCATAAATCTAGTGGATGTGTCGAGTTTAACGAGGTTAAAATCGGTTCAAACCTTATTTTAAATCCTAAAAGTTGATCGCATGTACCCTTTATATGCGATCACTTGTTTTAATTCCCTAATCATGTTTTAAACATGAAAATCGAACCCTATGTTTCTAAAACCTGAAGTATATGATTAAAACTTATTTAAAACATGATCTTATGTTTAAAACCTAAGAAAATTAAGACCAAAATATCGATCCCAATAGCATAATATGCAGATCGCATATTACGTCTTGAAATCGATACCTAAAGCTAAAATATATGCTTGAATCTTATTCAATCCTTACCTAAAGATGATTATATGTTTAAAACCTTAATTAAACTAAATTTTCAGATCTACAGCGGAGGACGCTCAAACTATGTTGGAGACTGATCATACACGGCCGCAAGCCGTATGTTTGCGGAATATTTGCTTGGTGGATGGGTCCTGGAAGTCGACGGACAGTCACAGCGGACTGGGGTGGTCCCTTGTTGGGGCTGATGGTGTCTGCACTTGGATGGGGTCGCGTAACCAAGTCCGGCGGATATCATCGCTACACTCGGAGTTGGAGGCGTTATTATGGGCGATGCAGAATGTACCAGCCCATTCTGATATTCAAGAGTTTGGGACAGACAACCAGGACGTCATTCGCATGCTATCAAATCCGACAGACTGGCCGAACTTTACGACGGAGCTTCAGGAATTAGAGAGGATGAAGAATGCTTTCCAGGGCTTCAAGGTTTCTTATGTCCCACACGCTTTTGTTTCGAAAGCGGATTTGTTGGCTCGTTTGGCTAGACAGCACCAGCACATTTTCTCTTTTGTGGGTTGTTCTATTCCGGTGTGGCTTGCCACACCATCTCAAGTTTGAGTAATAGAATGATCTTTTGTGTCAAAAAAAAAAACTAAAGTTTCAGATCTGATTATCAACATAATCAGATCGTATAATTTAAAGATTAAAATCAATGCATATAACCATGTTTTAAACGCAGATTTGCTTTAAAATCTGATTTTGTTCTTTGAACTAGTTTAATTGCATGATATAACCTGATTTCTCTGAAAATTTAACATGATCACATGCTCTGATTGTGTCGCATACTAGGCTTACTAAACTCATGTTTAAAATTGATTGATTGATTGATAAATTTGATTGAATGCCTTTAGGATAGAAATCACATGCTAGATAGATTATGTTCACATGTTTTAAACTTGATTAAAACGTGACCAGCATGTTCTTTAACTTGTTTTGCATTTTAAAACCTTGACTAAATCACATGAACACCATATAGACTTAGCACTTGACATTGGATTGTATGTTACATGATAAAATCGATTGATTCTTTGAATTAAAAGCTGATTGTATGATCCCCATAGGTTGCTAGTATGACCCCCATGATGCTTGATTGATTATTTGATTGCATTCACATGTTCATTCACATGACATCCGCATGTACGCTTAGAATCCGTATGCTAGGCTTACATCACATTCGTATGCTCATACGCATGAACATATAGAAATCGCATGCTAGGTATAATTTGTTTGGCCGTGAGACTTGTTTGATGCATTTTTCTTCTTCCGTGACCAAACTTTAACAATATACCTTATCTTGGCCGAATGTAAACCTTGGCCAAGACTTATACCATTGGCCGAATGTCCACATTCGACCAAATAAACACCTTACATGGTTTAAAGCACTAATTTATAGAATATATGATTTCAGATGACGAAAATCAACAACCTGGACTTTGCTGCCCTCAATCTCTCAGGAGACAATTATTTACAATGGGCGCTTGATACTAAAATTATCTTTAAATCAAAGGGACTCGGTGAGTGCATCACCGAAGGCAATGAGGCAAGTGAAAAAGAAAGATACAAGGCGATCTTGATTATCCGCCATCATCTTGTTGAGAGTCTCAAAGATCAATACCTAACAATTGAAAATCCTTTAGACCTTTGGAAGGAGTTGAAAACATGATATGATCACCAGAGAACGGTGACATTACCAAAGGCTATGTACGATTGGAGGAATCTCAGAATCCAGGACTACAAGTCCGTGGATGAATATAATTCAGCCATGTTTAAGATAGTTTCTAAATTGAAATTATGTGGTGAGGAGATAACGAATAAGGATATGCTAGAAAAGACCTTTTCCACCTTCCACAAGAGTAATGTGTTGTTACAACAACAATACCGTGAAAAGGGCTTTACAACATATGCTGATCTGATCTCATGCATAGTGCTCGCTGAGCAAAACAATGAATTATTGATGAGAAACAATGAATTGAGACCTCCTGGATCAACCCCACTACCTGAAGCACACGTAGCCTCATAGGCAAATAAAGAAACCAACCACGTCCAGAATAATAGCCGATGCGGCCGTGGTCGCGCTCGAGGACACATGTATGGACAATGGTGTGGTCGTGGTACTGGCCACTACAATGCCTTTGGCCGTGGCCAAGGGAACTACTTTGGTCGTGGCCAAGGGAACTATTTTGGCCGTGGCCGTGGCTATCAAGTTAACTTTGGTCGTGGTCGTGGCCGAGGCCGTGGTATTTCCTTTAAACCACAGAACTCACACAAGTGGGAAGCTAACAAGGAAACAACAATAAATCCCAAATCCATGTGCCATAGGTGTGGAGCGAGTAACCATTGGGCTCGAACATGCCGGACTCCCAAACACCTTGTTGATCTTTACCAAGAGACTTTGAAAGGGAAGAATCCTGAAGCCCACTTGATCTATGAAGATGGCGAGAATGACTTTGATCATGAACCAGATGATCTTATGGCCTATGAGACCACTGATTGCCTAAAAGAATCAAGTTGATTTCGTCATCAAAGTTTTGTGTTTTCTTTGTGTTTTGTTTTTGCATTTTGTTTGTGCTTTCTTTGCTTCTTTGGATTTGTTTTATTTCTTTCTTTGATTTTTTTACCTTGTACCAAACATTAAAACTTAATTAAATGAATAAGTGATTTTTGAAATTTTTCTCTAATATGTCATCCAAAATTCCTTCATTAATTCTATGATTCTTGTTTTTGAAGAATGACGGATGACATGGATATATGCATGGTAGATAGTGGCTCAAGCCACACGATTTTAAGAGACAAAAGATACTTCGTTAATCTAACACTTAAAAACGCCAGTATAAGTACTATAGCAGGTATAACCAACTTAATAGAAGGCTACGGCTAGGCTTATGTGATATTGCCTAAGGGTACGCATCTAGAAATAATCGATACATTATATTCACCCAGCTCTAAGAGAAGCCTATTGAGCTTTAAGGATATCCGAATGAATGGTTTCCATATTGAGACTAAGAGCAAAGGAAACAAAGAGTTCCTTCAGATACTTGAAAACGCTCAAGGCAATAAGAAAGTCTTAGAGACTATACCTACACTCTCTACTGGTCTATACTATGCTAAGATCAGTATGATAGAGGCTAATGCCACAGTAAACAAGATGTTTACTGAGAATTTCAATCTTTGGCACGACTGGTTAGGCCATCTCGGATCGAACATGATGCGAAAATTAATATTGAATACAAATGGGCACACATTGAAAGATCGAAGAGTTATCCCTAAGAATCTCACGTGTGTAGCATGTTCACAAGGGAACCTCATTGTTAGGCCATCACCAGTTAAAGTAACTAAGGAAACAATAAAATTCTTGGAAAGAATACAAGGTGACATCTGTGGACCCATCCACCCACCTTGTGGGACGTTCAAATATTTTATGGTCCTCATTGATGCGTCCACAAGATGGTCGCATGTATGCTTATTATCAACACGCAATTTACGTCCCAAGCGTTTGATGCTTATTGTATGTCCATGGGGGTAAGTGTAGAACATTCTGTGGCACATGTACATACACAAAACAGTTTAGCAGAATCTTTTATCAAACCCATACATCTGATTGCTAGACCAATACTTATTAGATCAAAACTCCCGATCTCAGCTTGGGGACATGCAGTTGTACATGCAGCAAAATTAATTCGCTTCAGGCCCATCTAGTGAGCATAGGTATTGCCCATCACAACTGATTACGGGTAGCGAGCCAGACATATCCCATCTTAAAACATTTGGATGTGTCGTTTATGTACCAATTGCACCACCAAAGAGAACCAAGATGGGTCCTCAAAGGAGGATGAGGATATATGTTGGATATGACTCTCCCATGATAATTAAGTACCTTGATCCAACCACGGGTGATTTTTTTAAGGCCAAGTACGCCGATTGTCATTTTGACGAATCCACTTATCCAACATTAGGGGGGAGATAATAATAAGCTGGTAAAAGAAATTACATGGAATCAACCATCATTATTCTGGTNGAATTAGAAGTCCAAAAGATAATACATTTATAGAAGCTAGCGAATCAATTGCCGGACTCATTTGCTGACCCGAATAGAGTGACAAAATCATATATACCAGCTGTGAATGCACCAGTTCGAATTGATGTCCAAGAAGGAAAAAATCAAGTTGCTACAGAGTCTACAGCACGTTTGAAACGTGGTAGACCAATAGGTTCCAAAGATAAGAATCCTCG
>OVAN01010143.1:0-16073 GCA_900406275.1 Anastatica hierochuntica | reverse complement strand
TATATATATATATATTAGTAGAACAATTTGAAGCACTAAATTAGTTGATTTCGAGGTGGATACGTTGAGAAAACATCGATTTCTCCACTAATTTAGAAACCTGATCGAAAACACTTAAACATGTTCACGTATTAGTCAGACTCACATATGATTTCACTTCTTTTACTCTTGATTTTAGTTGTGACTAGTCTTTGTGTTGACATTTCCGACAAAGCTTAGATTTTGATTGATGAAAGATGTGTAGGTCTCTGTAGTTTGTGTTTAGAGAGTTGGTTTTAGCGATTTTTTGCTAATCGTTTGCCGATTATAGCTGCTTAGATGATAGAATCTTCTAGTATGTCCAACAAAACTCGAAATGTTCTAGAAGGTCTGGTTAAAGACAGTTCACTTTAATGGTTTCTTGGCAAAAAACTTCTTTCGATGATGATACGGAGGAGATGGAAAACTCCCTATTAATTACACGATTTTAATTAAATTGATTTAGCAAATATAAATTAATTATTTTTATTTTTAATTAGTATGGAAATTTAAATTGAAGGGCATAATGGAATTTTCATTAAATATTGTCTTAGCAAAACAAATTCACATTAATTTTATATTAATAAATCAATGATATGGTTTTTTTATTTTATTTTAGCAAAATTCTCTTAAATAATTTGTTTTTTGGGCTCAAATACATTTTTGGAGTGTTGTGTATTTGGACATTTGAGTGATCCAACCCATGATAGATAATACTAATAGTGTATGCATTGCTAATGTAAAAACAAATTAAATGAACCACCGATTCACCCTATCATTTATTTTGTCAACAACCTCTTTAGCTGTTGACCTTATTAGCTTCTCTTACTTTACTTTTTGAGTGGTGGGTACGAGCAGAAACAAACCCTAAAGATTAGAATCTTTCATCTCAGACTGATTCAACGATGTCTTCTTCCCCTACCATGTCTGGCTCCTCCACGCCGCTTCTCCGCTCCCGTCAATCTCCTCGACTCCGTCAGCCTGTGCTTGCGGTCCTCTTAGGTCGAGCTTCGGGTCGGCGAGGGGCTTCGATGTTGGTCAGAGAGACGGCTGCTCAAGAGCTTGAGGAACGGCGAGCCGATTGGGGATACTCTAAACCTGTTGTTGCTCTTGATATGCTTTGGAACAGTGCTTTTGTGGTTGTTGCGGTTGTGATGCTCTTACTTTCCAAGGAAGAGAAACCAAACGTGCCGATTAGGGTTTGGATCTGTGTATACGCGCTTCAGTGTATTGTTCATGTGGTGCTTGTGTGGTTGGAGTTTAGGAAGAGGAACTCGAGCCGACGAGGTGGGGATTTGGAAGCTGGAGAAGCTTCTGTTGTTAATCATGATAGCGAGGATGAGGATGCTGATGAGAGGATCCTCAGGTTAGCTTTTCAATCTCTCCAAATTTCGATTGAGTTACTTGCAAACATCATTTAGTATGCCCAAATTTTGAATTCTGCACTCGTATTATCAATTGATGGAACTCTGTATGTGTCTGATCGTGGATAAAGAATCGCCTCGCCCTTTCCATTACCTTACTGTCTTCCTCAGTGTTTATTTATGTTCTTCTGCTAAAACTATTTGCTAATGATTTCACAATCAATTTTTATCAGCACTAAGACCTGCGAATCGATGAACACTATAGCATCATTTGTCTGGTGGATCGTTGGCTTCTACTGGCTTATATCTGGCGATGTTATCCTTCTGCAAAATGCTTCACATTTGTACTGGTACGGGTTGTTCTGCTCAATCTTTCACATCGTCCTGTGATCTTTATCTTCCCTTTCTTCTTTAGCTGAATGTCTATAATGAGATATCTTAATGTTTACTGCGTGTAGGTTGACTTTTGTTTTCCTTGCATTTGATGTGTTCTTCGCGATCTTTTGCATTATGCTGGCATGTGTTATCGGAATTGCCCTTTGTTGTTGCCTCCCTTGTTTTATAGCTCTTCTTTATGCTGTTGCCGGGCAGGTATGGGCTAAAAACTGGAACTCCCTTAGATACGATCTGACTTACCTTTGGAAGAAATGAATCAATAAAACAGCGTTTTATTTGTGTTTTCAGGAGGGTGCATCAGAAGCAGACCTGAGCATCCTTCCCAAGTACAAGTTTCAGACGATGAACAATGGTGAAAAGCAAACTGATGGTGGCGGCAAGATGATGCCTATCAAGGCAGACACAGAGTATTCAGGAAATGAACGTGTGCTTCTTCCCGAAGATGCTGTAAGTTGTTTCGTTTTTGTAGAACGTTTGAGATGAAAATTTTCAGAGCTTTCATTTGAAATGGGTTTTGTGTAGGACTGCTGTATATGTCTGAGTTCATATGAAGATGGAGCAGAGCTGGTCGCACTCCCTTGTAACCACCACTTCCATTCTACGTGCATCGTGAAATGGCTGAAAATGAATGCCACATGTCCGCTGTGCAAGTTCAATATTCTCAAAGGTAATGAACAAGAATAATGAAGCAGAAGAGAGGAAACTTGTCAGTCATCTTTATGGTTCTTTTTTTCTTTAAATTTGTATATAGAGAGAGTAGAGTAACAGAAAAATTATTTGTCATTTGTAAGCTTAAGTCAAAAGGTTTACTTCGTTAGACCATTACCACCACCACCATAGCCTCCCGAACATCTTAGGGAGAAATAGTTTGTGACTATTTTAACCATAGACGCGGTTAAAATCAGTTTAATGCCTTTTTTGTGCAGCAAGGCTCCAACTATTCTGTGACCCAAAAAAGAAAAGAAAAACTTAAGCATAAATGGTGATATAGAAATTTTGGTTTCCAAAATAGTCAGTTCCCGTTCTTTTTATTTTCATCTGGTGATAGATTATAAATGAAAGCAGTATGCAACAGGAGAAGCAAAACAAGTGTCCCAAACAAAACTCTTAATTTTTCCATTCTGAATGTATTAAAAGATAAGGATTTGGCGCTTCCGTGACATCTTCACATTTACTTAAACTATTTTTGAATGCTTTTTATTGCCGGAAATCCATTTCATTAAGTTCGTACAGAACTTTTCTCGCTAGAGAAATCTGACTAGGAATAAAATCGCTTATATGGTTGGAGAAAGAACCGCTTTGTAGTTTCGATGCATTTAATAATTTTAATATTGAATTTAGTGCTTTTGTTTTCAGATTCTATGTTGTTTTATGCCTATCTTAAAAAATCAAGGGCTATTGCTAGATATCCAAAAAATTACATTAATTAAAAACTTGAAAGTGCCAAAAATAATAATAATTAAATAATTTGGCAAAATAATTTAATATTTACAAAAAAGTTTTGGGGACAATAATAATTTATAATTTTTGGAGGTTTGGATTCTTAATTTTTTTTCTCGTCAAAACTCATTTATTAAGTTTCCAGACCGTTGCTCCTTTCTAAGGAGAACGAGACAACTGTGGTTCTTACATGGGTATCGATTACATTGTTTAACTTTGCCGTTTTGCCAAGATTCTCTGCAGCAACACTCAAATTTCTAAAAATATAAGAAATATGAAACGAAAGTAAAACACATCTTAATGATTGAAAATCTTCCAGCTCTGACGCAAATGTTGGTAATTCTTCTGTGTTAAACACCATCGAGATCATCTACATACAATTCGTTGCAAAGATAGTCTTTGCCGTAGAGGATGCAATCATACATTCCACAACCCATATCAATGCTTCCAACTCTGCATGGAGGGGAGAGAGATTGACTTGTGCACTTCGATATCCGGATTAACATCTTCGTCTTCCAATAGAGTATGTCCATCCATATCCACGAAGGAAACATCAACACTCCAAGAGCCATCAACTTGGCATACATGCGCTTCCTCAGCCCAAGCAGTCACGAGATCAGCCTCAACGGTCTCGGTTTCTTCAGGTGCTTGTGGGTACATTGTTAGTGTGCTTTCGTTCACCTTGCTCTAGAAGTCTGCTTCATGGGTGATGTGGTCTAGAATATTTTGTGCTTTTCCGAAAGTTGTCGAAAACGAGGCGGTATCTTGCTTTCCAGAAAAACCAAAACATCCAGGGGGATGTAAAGCTGCCTCGTTTACTCCAATTTTCCTTGCCTCTCAGAAAAGATATGAGAAATTTTTGTCTAGGGAATGTCGGGGGAACATGGATGGAGATGAGGGAATAGACGCCAGTGCCCACACTTGTCTTGTTGGAGCTCATTCAAATAGCATGTGATTTATATATTCTTCTTCCATGCCACATACACGACATTCTTTATCTTTACTTATATACTTGTAATGTAGCCTTTGGCAGGTTGTCAGACATCCTGATAAACATTGCCACACGAAATGTATTAGTTTTCGTGTAGTTTTTAATTTCCAAACTTGTGTGTTGCCACTGTAGGTCCATGAACAGGGTGGTCACAAGCAATACGAGATAAATCTCTCGCGGCCCATTATCCTGATCTAACTGTGTAATTCCCAGATATGGTGAATGACCAGGTATAACCATCTCTAGAATAAGCTTTAGATGGTCTTATTCCTTTGATGCGTTTAAAATCTTCTTGAGCAAATATCTCCTCTAGGCGATCCAATTTCCACTCTTTTATACTCGGGTCAATAAGGTCATTAACATAAAATTGATGATCTTTCTCGGCATTTAGTTCCAAAAGGGGTCTAACCGGAATATCATGGATCCAAGGTTCACTCCAAACTTGGTGGTCATACCCGACCCAATAGTTTTTCGGAGTCCCGAAAGTAAGAGAGGTTTTCTGCTAAAATACTTCGCCATCCATATGACGGCCGATTGGATTTTAAGATCTCCAAGGGACTGTCATATATGTAGTACCTTCCTCTTAAGACTCTAATCGCAAGGAAGTTAGGGTAGCATAATACTCTCCATAGTTGTTTTTCTAGAAGGGCTAGGTTGAATTCTTCGAAAGTTCTGAACTCTAGGCCCCCTTCTGATAATTGTACACACAACGTATCCCATGCAATCCAGTAAATTCTCCTTCCATATGAATTTATGCTCCACCAGAATTTAGATATTACACTACTTAGTTTAGATCATATTACTTTAGGGAGCAACAAGCCCGAAATTACATAAGTCAGAAGTGTCTGCGCCTCTGACTTGATCATCACCTCTTTTCCACCTTTCGATAAGAATTTTGTCGACCATGTGCTTATTCGGGTCTGAAGACGATATTGGATAAAAGCAAATACTTGCGCCTTAGACCAACATAAATTTTTTCAGGTAATCCTAGGTATGTGCCCATAACCCTTCCTGGTATATTCCTAAGGTTGATTTGATGACTGATTTTGTAGATGTCGGAACATAATTTCCGAAGATCACTGATAATTTTGCAAGGTTGATCTTTTGTCCTGCAGTTTCGCCATACAAGCATCAATAATTTCTTTGCTTTGGGTCTCATCAGCACGACATAAAAAGTATATCATCTGCGAAAAGGAGGTGTAAAGAGGACATGCCCGAGACATTTTGAGACCATGGATCCTCTCATTCCATTCAACATCTTTTAATTGTGCGACCATGGCTTTTGTACACAGTATAAATAGATATGGGGATATTGAGTCTCCTTGTCTTATGCCTCGGATTTGCCTTATGTGGCCTTTGGGGGCGCCATTTAGAAGGACCCAATATGACAATGTAGTAATACATTTCATAACTCATTATACCTATTGACTGTTAAAGCTCATCTTTAGCATAAGGGCTCTTAGGAATCCTCATTCCACTCAATCCTACGCCTTGCTCATATCAATCTTGATTGCCATGAAATTTTTCCTACACGTCAGATTGGGATCTCAAGGCGTGGAAGTTTTCTTGCGCAACAAGGATGTTATTCGTAATTAATCTACCAATCAAAAAGGCTGAGTGTGTCTCGGAAATAAATTTCAGAAGAAATATCTTTAGTCGACGACTAAAATTTTTGGATGTTACTTTATATCATACATTACATAGACTAATAGTTCTGAACCCAACCATTTCACTTGGTATATCTATTTTTGGAATCAGACAAATATTAGTTTCATTAAGCTTTCTTTCAAACTTTCCTGTCTCAAATAAAGTATTAATCATATTAATGAGATATTTGCCAATGAGATCCCAAAATTGTTGGTAAAAGAAGCATGTCATCCTATCTGGACCAAGGCCTTTTTTCGATTTTATTGAAAATAAGACTTTTTATTTCTTTCTTAGAGAACTCCTTTGTCAAAATCTTATTCATTCTCTGTAACTTTTACATGAACATTGTTTAGTATTCGATCATATTCACTCAAATTTGAGGAGGAGAACAATTTCTTAAAATAACCTACCGCCACTCGTTCGATTCCAGCCACATTTTTTGTCCAGACTCCATCTTGGTCTTTTAATCCCATAATCTAGTTTTTGGCTCTTCTTTGTCTAGTTGAGGCATGAAAGCATTTTGTATTCTTATCCCCCTCATTCAGCCAATTTATTATGCTTTTCTGCTTCTAGAGTACTTCTTCTTCATGGAATGCATTGTTTAATTTATTTTTTAATTCCTTCAATGTTTCATAAGAAGTGTTTTCGTAGGTTGGGCTTGATCGATATTGTCTTTGAGTTTTTCCATATTGGAAATGGCGCCTTTCTTCCAGGTTGAAATGGCATGACGACAAATCTTGGATACAATGGTCAAATATTTTATCGAATTTTACATATTCGTGCCCCAACCTTTTGTTCCTGCTTCTTTTCGCCCATGTTTACCTATCCCTCATTTATCAAACATGAAGGATCTTCCAAATTTGTGGGGAATTTTTTGAATGTTTGCCATTAGTGGTGTGTGGTCTGAACCCCACATCTTTAAGTACTCAATGATAGTGTATGCAAAAAGACTATGCCAATCTTCATTTCCCATAGCTCTATCTAGTCTGCACTTTACCATCTCATTTCTNGGGGGGGGGAATTCTATCAAACCACACCAGTTGATCATCGCACGAAATGGGAGGAAGGATGCTTCCAATCTACGTTGACCGCCACGTTTTTCATGGTTTCTTCTAATTTCATTAAAATTTCCAATAGTGAGCCACACTCCATGTCTATTATTGACTAAAAGGGTAATACGTTCTCAAACATTTCCTCGGTATTCTATCACCGAATCTCCATAAATGAAAGTCAAATATACTCGGTTTCCATCAATACTTGTTTTAATATCCATTAAGCGATCTGTCATACTTAATACAACAACCGGAAAATCCTAAGAGTAAAATAAAGCAAGAAATCCACTCACACCGACTGAATCCATAGTTAGAAAACTATCAAATCCTAGTGAAACTTGGAGATTTGTAAGAAAAAACGATTATTTTTGGTCTCTGATAAAAAAAGAGAACTTGAGGAGTACGATCGACACATCTCGTCCAATCGACGAATTGTTGCTTTGGCTCCTGCCCCCTGATAATTCCATGCAAGGATGCTTATTTTCTCGGACCGGGTGGGTTATGGAACCCCAACAGACCAAATACATGAGAAAATTTGTAAAATAGATAAGTGAAAACACCTCAAACCAAGAGAGATGGATAAAATCTCCATTAAAATATTAAGTCACCGTGAAAACTACTACACCAAACGCTACATCCGAAGAGAAATAACAAAAATCAGATATGAATCTCTCCAAAATGGAGGAGTTAATATCCAATTTACAGGATACACATGATATACTTGTGTGGGCTTGGCCTCACTCAGCTTTCGTAATGGGCCCATTAGTGGGCTAGTCTTATGACAAATAAGAAGAAAAGAGAATCATATGGGCTTGCTAAGTCCATCAGGTTGTTTTGGTTGTTATAACAACCAAATAACAGAGTCAATAGAGAGAAGAGCATAAAGAGAAACATATATAAGAAGTATAAGATCGAGAGAGAAGAGATTGGCTTCTTCTTTATCATCTTCTCTAAGCTTTCTTCTTATCTCTAGTGCTTAAACCTCTCTATCTTCGCTTCTTGTGGAACCTTCTTTGAAACAATCACTCTCTTTGTAATCACCAAGAAAAGATAGTGGATTGAGAGCAATGTCTCTCACGAGATGTACCAGAAAGTTTTTGGGAACTCGTTAAAACCTCCTGTGTTCATAGCATAGATAGAGACAATCAAGAACAAGTTAAAGATCTAACACAAGCAATCATACGATCAAAATCTCAACAAGTGGTACCGGAGCTCCTAATCCAGGTATTTGATTGCGGAGGTAAGAAATCGGAGACTTATCTTGATTTGCGAAGAGGTTATAGAAATCGAAGAAGAGATCTGTAGGACATAGATCTGCATCTAGAGAATCTTGAAGATCCGATAGCCTTCTCATCAATCTGTAACTTCACTTTCTTGAACTGGTCTTGTGAAGTTTGTTAAGAAGAGTCTGCATTGGTTCTTGTTTGTAATCAACAATTAGAACAAGAAACAGTTAACAATGGATCCAACACCAGGAAGGTTCGAGATGGAGAAATTTGATGGAAAAGGAGATTTTGGCTTATGGAAGTTTAAGTTGTTGGCTCAGTTAGAGATTCAAGGTCTATTATCAGTTCTTCAAGAAGATGAAAGTTATGATACAGAAATTGGGAAACAGGTTAAGGAGGATCTAACAAAGGTTGATCCAACAAAAGCTGATCCAAGGAAAGCTGATAAGGATCTCAGGGTAAGAAGTCTGTTCAGCACATGCCTTAGTGATACCATCCTAAGGAAGATAATGCATGAAAAGACTGCTCTTGGAATGCGGAAAGCTTTAGAAAAAGACTATCAGACTAAGTCATTACCTAATAGGATCTACCTGAAGCAAAAGTTTTCTTGTTACAAGATGGAGGAAGACAAGTCTATAGAAGAGAATGTAGATGTTTTTCTTAAGCTGATAGATGACTTAGCCAGTATTAAAGTTATTGTCTTTGATGAAGATCAGGCAATACAACTTCTTTCTGGACTTTCTACATTGTATGAACCATTGGTTCATACTTTACAGTATGGAAGTGGTAAGGAAACTTTGACTGTCAGTGAAGTTATCACAACAACCTACTCAAAAGAAGTAGAACTGAGACAGAAAGGGCTTTTAGGCAAAGGAAAGGCACTATCAGAAGGTCTATATGTTGAGTCTTGTGGCAGACCTGAGAAGAGACAAGACAAAGGAGGTAACAAGAATGATAAGGAATCAGGAAGATCTAAGAGCAAAGGGAAGTCCAAAACTAAGCCAAAGTTCAATAAAGCAAACAAAAGCGAATGTTTTATCTGTGGAAACAATGGTCACTGGAAGAGAGATTGTCCTGAGAAGAATCAGAGATGCTCTAATTCAACAAACATTGTTGTAGAAGTGAAAGAGCCTATGGTTCTAACTGTTAGCACTATGAACACTAAGGATGAGTGGGTGCTTGACTCAAGATGTACCTTTCATATTACTCATGACAAGGAGCTACTATATGAAGAATGTGGAGGTGGGAAGGTGCTTATGGCAAACAACACTCACAGTGATGTACATGGTATTGGGAAGATCAGAATCATTAATCTTTATGGGTCAATTATTATTCTGAAAGAGGTTAGGTATATGCCTCACATGTACGAAAATCTTATATCCTATGGTATTCTAGAAAAGTCAGGGTGTAGATATGAAGGTCGAGACTTCTTGGTGACATTCTATAAAGATGGCCATAAAGTGATCTCTGGGAAATACAGAAATGGTTTGTACTATCTTCTGGGAACAGTTGATAAAGGGGAAGTTAATGATGCAATCTCCAGAGATAAGACAATGTTATGGCACTCTAGGTTGGGTCACATGAGTTCAAAGAATATGCAGCTCATGGTGAAGAGTGGCTACCTAAAAGGAACATAGATTGGAGAGCTGGAATTCTGTGAGAATTGTGTCCTTGGTAAATCTCACAAACAAGCCTTTCCTACAGCAAAACATACCACTAAAGGAATTTTAGATTATATCCATTCAGACCTCTGGGGATCTCCTTCAAACATAGAGAGTCTTGGTGGATGTAAGTATTTTTTGAGTTTTATTGATGACTACTCAAAGAAGATTTGGGTTTACTTTCTGAAATC
The DNA here is from genome assembly GCA_900406275.1 of Anastatica hierochuntica. NCBI lineage: Eukaryota > Viridiplantae > Streptophyta > Magnoliopsida > Brassicales > Brassicaceae > Anastatica > Anastatica hierochuntica. The sequence goes on along the minus strand of OVAN01010143.1, from coordinate 6,087 downwards.
AAAAGATGAAGCATTTCAGAGTTTCAAAGAGTGGAAGGAGTCTGTGGAGACAAAAACAGGAAAGAAAGTGAAATGCCTAAGAACAAACAATGGGTTTGAGTTTTGTAACTCTCAGTTTGATAGCTTGTGCAGAGAGTCAGGGATTAAAAGACACAGGATTTGCACTTATACTGCTCAGCAGAATGGAGTAGCTGAGAGGATGAATAGGACTATTCTGGACAGGGTTAGGTGTATGTTGGTTGAAACTGGTTTGGGAAAGGAGTTCTAGGCTGAGACTACCTCTACAGCTGTGTATCTCATAAATAGAACACCAAATTCAACATTGGATTTCAGATTACCAGAGGAAGTTTGGTCAGGATCGAAACCAGATTTAACATCACTAAAGAGATTTGGGTGTATAGCCTATGTCCATGTGATAAAAGACAAGACAAGTCCTAGAACTGTGAAAGGTATCTTTCTGGGATACACTTTTAGGACAAAAGGGTACATAATTTGGATTCTTAAGGAAGGAAGATGTCTAACATCAAGGAATGGTGTTTCATGAAGACTTGGTGTACAAAGACATTGTGTCGTCTGATGAGATCAAAGAGTCACTGTCAGAATCTACAGAGGCCAGGAGGAAGGGAAAGAAGAGAGTTTCTTTCAGTTCTGAACTAGTTAAGGGTCCATCACAGTTGGGAGAATCCTCTGGTCAAGGTGGAGCTTCTCATTCAGAGAGTAGTTCTGAAGAATCAGATCAAGAACTAAGCTCTGAAGTGGAAGAAACTGGTGAGGATACATCAGGATCAAGTAATCTTGATGAGTATCTTCTAGCCAGAGACAGAGAAAGAAGACGGAATGTTAGACCACCCTAAAGATATGAGGATGGATACTTTGTAGCCTATGCCTTATCTGTAGCATATGACTTGGAAATAAAGGAACCTAAATCCTATGCAGAGGCCATGAGAAGTAAAGATAGAAGGAAATGGTCTAATGTAGTTGGTGATGAGATTGTGTCTCTGGAAAAGAATCACACCTGGGATCTCATTGACAGACCAGACAAGCAGAAGCTTGTAGGCTGTAAATGGATTTTTAAGATCAAACCATGAATACCAGAAGTGGAAGATATGAGGTACAAAGCAAGGTTGGTGGCCAAAGGGTTTTCACAAAAGGAAGGTATCGACTACAATGAGATATTCTCTCCAGTAGTCAAACATGTATCCATAAGGATAATGTTTTCAATTGTGGTCAACAAAGACTATGAGTTGGAACAACTAGATGTAAAGACTACCTTTCTTCATGGAAAATTAGAAGAAAGGATCCTTATGGAACAACCTGAAGGGTTCATTAAGAAAGGGAATGAAAACAAGTCCTGTCTTCTGAAGAAATCTTTATATGGCTTAAAGCAGGCATCTAGACAATGGAATATAAGGTTTGATGGGTTTATCAAGAGTATTGGGTTCATCAAGAACTCTCGAGATCCATGTGTCTATATGAGAGAGATACAAATAGACAGAGAAATCTACTTATTGCTATACATGGATGACATGCTTATAGCATCTAGAAACCTAAAGGTGATTAAGGAAGTAAAGGACAGCTTGAGCAAGGAGTTTGAAATCAAGGATTTGGGTAAGCCTTCTAGAATTTTGGGTATTGACATTATCAGAGATAGAAAGAAAGGAACTCTAATACTTTCACAGGGAAAGTATCTAGAGAAATTTCTAAAGACTTTTGGAATGTTTGAAGCAAAGGCAGTAACTACCCCTACATCATCTCAATTCAAACTAAGAAGCTTGTCCAGTGATAAACAAGCTGAGGAAGCCATACACATGAGGGATATTCCCTATTCCAGTGCAGTGGGGTCATTGATGTATGCAATGGTTTGTTCAAGACCTGACTTAGGCTTTGCAGTTGGTTTGGTGAGTAGGTTTATGTCTAACCTAAGCAGAGAACATTGGTTGGCTGTGAAATGGGTTTTAAAGTACATTAAAGGTGCATTTAGCCAAAATTTATTATTCAAGAGGGATTCAGTTTTCAACATTGAAGGTTTCTTAGATTTAGATTATGCTACTGATTTGGATAAAAGAAGATCAGTAACAGGTTATGCATTTAAGGTTGGTGGAAATACAGTTTCATGGAAGTCTTGTTTGCAATCTGTAGTTGCCCTTTCAACTACAAGAGCAGAATATATGGCGCTTGGAGAAGCAGCCAAAGAGGCCATTTGGCTTAAAGGTTTTTGTTCATAATTGTGTTTTAAGCAAGAAGGTGTTAAACTACACTGTGATTAACAGAGTACAATTGCGTTAGCTAAAAACTCAGTTCATCACGAAAAGACTAAGCACATAGATACTAAGTTTCATTTCATTAGAGACTTGGTATCTAAAGGCGACATTGTTCTATGCAAGATTCACATTAAGAGGAATCTTGCAGACTTCCTAACTAAAACCGTACTTGGGAATAAGTTCCAGCTATGCTGTGAACTTTTGAATGTTGAATGAAGAAGGATTGGCCACAGGTAACATCAGGAAAGTATTGTTTAGCCTCGCAACAAAAGGATAGTTGTTGTTAGTATTTGCAGATAAGAAATTCTAGAGGTAATTCTGCTGGTTTTTCTTGAGATGTTACCTGTTGAGCTAGGAACCAGAAGTCTTTAGATTGACAGGTTCCAGGTGGAGCTGAGGCTGAAGAGTTTGATGTTGTTGTGCCGAATTAAGTTTTGTTTCTCCTTCAGGGATCATCTGAAGAGTTGATCTAGATCTGATAACCTTATAAGAGTCTCAGATGTCAGAGAGAAGGTAAACAACACAGGTTGGTGTAAGAAGAGAAAGACGAAATCTTTAGACAACTAGATTTCGCAGAAAGCTTTATTGGTGATGTGTAATGTTCTACTCTAATCTATCAAGAGAAAGAGTGAGAATGATACATGAGTTCATGGGATGAGCTGATTTGAGCTCCTGTAAGAAAACTGAAGGGTTTTTTGGAGCATGCAGGAAGATCAAAATCGCCATCGCCGTTTGGTCTTTTGTTATCGACAAAGAGAGATTAGGGTTGAATGAAGTAAAGCTGAGAGAGCCAAAGGTGGAGATTTGTGTGGGCTTAGCCTCACTCAGCTTTCGTAATGAGCCCATTAGTGGGCTAGTCTTATGAAAAATAAGAAGAGAAGCATATGGGCTTGCTAAGTCCATCAGGTTGTTTTGGTTGTTATAACAACCAAATAACAAAGTCAATATATAAGAAGTATAAGGTCGAGAGAGAAGAGATTGGCTTCTTCATCATCATCTTCTCTAAGCTTTCTTCTTATCTCTAATGCTTAAACCTCTCTATCTTCGCTTCTTGTGGAACCTTCTTTGATACAATCACTCTCTTTGTAATCACCAAGAAAAGATAGTAGATTGAGAGCAATGTCTCTCACGAGATGTACCAGAAAGTTTCTGGGAACTCGTTAAAACTTCTTGTGTTCATAGCATAGATAGAGACAATCAAGAACAAGTTAAAGATCTAACACAAGCAATCATACGATCAAAATCTCAACAATACTTTTTAAATTTGGGCCATGTCTTTCCACAAAGGAGGAGTTTAGATTCACATCACATGGTTTCATTGATGACATCTTAAAAGTAGGAGTCGAGGCAATGTTTTTCAATGAGGCACATACGTCGATCGGTACCGGAGACGGGGGCAAATGATGTTGGAGACATAGTCCTTGGTGACGTCGAGGTTAACATCTTGAAGGACTTCCGAGATGACTCCGTTAGTGGAATCTCTGTGACAACATATCCATGAACCTCAAAATCTGGAGAGCTCAGGTCTGAACAAACCCTAGTACCGACAGAGTCCAGAGATTCAGATTGAGGACCAAACGGGTAGGGATATGTTTATCAGAAAGAGTTGATTTAATGTCACTACAAATCTCCAAACACTCTTTCCCCGTGTTTTTTCCTCACTCGCACGATTCGAAAAATAACTTCTTGGAAGGTCACCTATCCTAATACTACTTCAGCACAAGCATGCTTAACTGTTTAATTCTCTTAGGACCGATGACCGAAAAGATAAGTGCATTTTAGTGATATACATAGTCAAATCAATTCTTTTAAACTCTCCTTACACGCCACTATTTCTCTATAAATTGGGGTATCACAGGGCTTCTAAGAGTTAACCGCTCCTTCATCCTTACTTGATAGATCATCTTAATGAACAAGAACCTCCACATTTTCTCCATTGAATGAATGCAAAGAATCCCCTTATTTAGCATGATGTTACATTATCCCAACCGTGCTTGAGAATTTTTTAAGTGAATATTAATGATTCCAAAAGACAGCAGCTTTATCCCTTCTCATGTTGTTTCAGGTCTCCCACTATCTCCTCTATCAAAACTCTTTCCCTTCATACTCCATTGTACCTTGTTCCTTAAAATTGGATCCCAAGACTTGCCTTCTTCCCTCGTCATGCCCATTTACATGTGTCCTTTTTAGCAAAATCAACATTTTTATTGGTGTCGAACTCATTGCTTTGAAAAGAACTCATGCTTTGCGACTTAGTTGGCCTTGGAATCCATCACAACTGTTCATCCTTTTCTTTTTTATATTAACAATCTCTTTATTTGTTGGATCACTCATGAGAATTTTTACATTGTCTTCAGAGCAGTAATCATCCTCATATTCACTCTCTTTGTTTGGTAATCTCCTTATTTTTGTCTATATTTCCCACAGAAATCCCAATGCAAGTGAACCAAACACCATTTTGTTCTTTACTAACCTATGTGGTGTTCCATCATCCAACCATAAAAATTGAAGTCACACAATTTATGAGCAACTCAAGAATAAAGAGGTTTCACAACAAATATCCTTAATTTAAGAATTACTTTAGTAAACTGTTGCATAGAGTCAAATCAGTGCCACTCATATCCAATGGGAGACAATTTTCTATCATTGGAACTCCTTTGATGGTAATCGCAATGCCTTCACATTTTTCATACAGTCCACTTCTACTCCATATGTCTCATAACCAATTTAGTTGGATTTAGAATCTTTTAAAGAAGATTCAGTTTATCCACTAGTTTCCTTGAAAGGAAATTACTTGTAGCTCCCAAGTCTATTTCAATGTAGTCTCTTGATCACCTAGAAAATCTTGAACTTTGAAAGCATTTTCTCCAAATGTGGTATCTTTATGCGTTTAGAATGGTCTTGTGTACTAGAAAACGTCACACATGTCGAACTGTTCTCCAACTATCATAAGTTTTAAACTCATCAACTATTATAAGCTTTTGAATTTCCTGTTTTTGCTACTCGATGGTTCAGATTTTCTCTTTCTTTTGGTAGTGTCCTACTGCCGCAATACTATTGGAATTCACGATTTAGAAACATTTTATAAATATATTTACTAATTTAATTCTTAAGAACCGTGCAAATTATTGATTTTGAATTTAATCTACGGATATCGAATATACCTGGAAAATACGCAGCGGAAGTCTGATCTAAATTTGGATCGAGGTCTTTGAGCACTCCAAATGTCGTGTCTCTACTGGTATCAACACGCACACAAATTGGATCGAATAGGGGTGCTAGCCTTGTTGAGATCAGATCTCAAAATAGACAAACAAATTGTCTCTGTTTAATTTTTAGGGTTTTATGGATTTTTTTTCTATGCCTCCTCAACGAAAACTTAATATCACATATATATGTACAATGCAACCGACGTTGCATGTTATCAAGTGGACCAAGCCCAATAAGTTTTTTTAAAAAAAAATATTTCGTTGACCAATTATATAAATACATATATATCCACACACACATATATATATATATATAATATTATTATTTTATTTATCATATAAATAAAATTTCCAAACCAAAAAAATATTTTGATCTAATTTGCTTAGGTGTGTGATCCTATATGATCGTATAATATTAGCAATGAATTTTTCATAGATTATGAGTGGTCTCTAGCAAAACATTATAACTCCTNATAACTCCTAATATTACACGATGTGTCAAACCTCGACACTACAACTTTATTTTGGAGTAAAGTACAAATGATTTCAAGACATTCCCAATAATGTCCCACTTGTACTGGAATCATCTATTCCTATAATCCCTTTGTCCTTATATC
>OVAN01010142.1:0-16073 GCA_900406275.1 Anastatica hierochuntica | reverse complement strand
CATGTTCTAGATGTACCTGACTCATGTTTTCCCCAGCTTCAAGGTTTTCTTTTAATCGCTTTCCTGTTTCTTCATCAACGGGTTGTTCTTCATCTTCCTCCTCATTGTTCCCTCATCGTCATCGTCTTCATTCTGCTCTTCTTCGGAGTCTTCATCTTCTTCTTCGTCATCGCCTTCATTCTGCTCTTCTTTGTCATTGTCTTCATTCTGCTCTTCTTCTTCTTCTTCTTCACCTTCTTCGTTTTCCTTCTGCTCTTCTTCATTTTCCTGCTGCTCTTCTTCCACTTTCTCTTCTTCTTCAATCGCTGAAGAAGTCAAATTCTTCTTCCTTTTCTCCTTAGAGGTTCTTAAATGACGAACCCCTTTCGCATCTCGTATTTTAACCATTGCTCGATTATAGAGGTTCGATTGAAAAACGAGATGACGACTCGATTCTGGAGGTTCGATTCCGATTCCAAAACTCGATTTTGTCTAGAGCAGCTCAACAAAGGAAAAGAGCAAAAAGAGATGGATCGTTGCTAATTAGGGCTCGTTTAAGGATTTGGGGAAATATTGTATCGACACTTTGATTTCTGATTTCTTTATAATTAGGGTTGTTGCTCCAATTGGATCGGGTCGGGTTTCGGTGGATGGCTCCATTCAGTAGTTGGGTCTGTAATTGTACAAATATATGCTGAATTTTTACACTTTTACATATAAAATTATTTAAAATAAATTGTTTATGAAAATAAAAAACATTACTCTGGCAGTTACGATTATTTTTTTTCAGTTCGAGGCAATTGAGACATTGATCCGACAAAATCGATTGCAAGTGATTGGATTCAAGAACGGAATCGGAAGCAGAGGGAAAAAGAGCGTATTCCGATAGAAGCAATTCAACAAATCGAATTTGTGTAACAAACAGAAAGCAGACGTGAGTGATGATGGATCGCGAAAGAATAAAGTAGAAGGTGGTGTTTCTCAGGTATGGGTTTAGGGCTTTCTTAGATGAGGAACGTGATGTTGTGGTTGAACATGATTCCAATTTTGAGTTCTAGGTTTATCTGGAAGTCTCGTGCCGGAGATACTAAAAATGATGCAGAAGAAGGCCTTTGGTGCTCCCTTGGAAGCTGAGTTGAATAAAGAGTTGTTGATTCTGATTCAGTCACTGATGCTGGTGTTAAAGGAGAATATTTGGAAGATAAGCTATTTGAGAATTCTGAAAATGGACAAGATTTTCAGAATGTTGATTTACAAGTTGAGAATGTTTGGTATCAGCACGCAGGACATATGGGTTGTTTCGGATATTTTCCCGGGAAAGGTTTGGTAAAGAGACATGACATGTTCCAAGAAGAGCTGCTGAGTGGATCACTTGCTCACTGTCAAGGCAAAGGGAAGGAAGCATGTCCAAATTCTTTTTCACAAAGCAGGTTCCGTCCTGATACTTTTGTGAGCATCTTGGTGATACAAAAGCATTGCATATGCGTAAAAATATCTACCCTGATTTTGCAAAATTCGTTATTGAGATAAAAGAATCTGTCATTGCTATAAGAAAGTCCTGAGGAACTATATTGAGCATTAAATAAAAGAAAGTGAAGGAGGCATTGTTGATCAGCGTTTCAGTCTAGCACCAGATATTTCATGTTCCTCAAAGTCCCCAAAGTTAAATCCTTTTTCGTTTTGCTTTTGTCTCAATTAGACAATCACACAATCAACTTTTACTTGTCTGTCCTGGCTAACTAAGCTACTTGTGCTTTAGCCAATCTATTCTTGCTACTTTTGTATCTAATTCTTGTTCCTGGATGGTGGCTCGTGTTAGGAGATAAGAGTGCTTTGGATCAAATACTTTTGATTAGGAACCAACATGGGAATCTACCGTGTGATTCCCTCTGCTGTGGGTAACAGTCAATTGTTTGCCAATCAAAATTTTTTGGCTTTAATTTATTTAAAAGCCTTCACAGTTTTGCTTTTTTTTTACTCTTGATTTCCTCTTTTTTCTCAAAGTCACATCTACGTAAAATCAAAGTATATAGTTTTAATAACCAAACCGACTATATAATTTAATATGTTTATATTTTTAATTATTTAATCAATTTTTAAAAATTAAAAACAAAAACTTAATATTGTATTTATATTTTTTACAGTCAACCGTGCCAAAAGTTTTTAAAGCCAAAAGTTTTTAAAGCCTACAGTAACAGCTTACCGTAACAGTCCTTACCAAAAGTCTTCTTCTTTGAGAATGGATCTTTTGGATCAAATATGGATCAGATTTTTGTAATCTTGAATCAAAGTTGAATCAGGGATTAAAATATCCATTTGATTCATTTGATTACCAAACTTACTAGATTTGTCTCTACAATTTAACAGACTCATATCTCAGATTCTTGCATAGAGTCTTCCAAATCTGGATTTGTTTAACATCTTATGATTGGGCCAAAGAAAGATCTATGCTTGAAGAACGTAGACACTTTGCAAATGACCAGTGTTCTTCACCATCGTTTTGTAGTGCAGTTCCGATAAACTAAATTGCCGGTTGGTGGACTGGTCAATTGAAGCTGGCAACTCCCATGCAGCCAATAAGAATAATGAATGATCCCAACAACAGCTTTTACTTTGAAGCTACTTCTGATTTCGTAATCTACCTTGTTGGTCATCACCTGTCGTCTAAGCTCTACTGCGTGATTTACAGGCAAGAAGACTAAACTCGAGATCAAACGAATCGGTTCTAGCCTCGTCTTGCCGTTTCTTTGTGAAAACGGCACAACACCTTGTGTGGCAATCAATTTGTTGGAGAACCAGAGCCCTATGGAAAGATTCTCAAACCTCACATCTAGTTTCTTGTATGGGTTGGTGAAATTCACCAGTAACAACATATCACCATTGAAGTACACTGGTGACTCAAAGTTGATTGTGTTGAGCTTTGCATTAGAGATATCAAAAACAGGGGTTCTCGGTCTGACGGTGAGAAAGAGAATCAAACTAGCCATCCCAACGAATATCACAAGTATGCTGAAGATAAAACACAACGCTGCACCACACCATATCCATGGATTCGTCCGCCTAGTTCTTAGCTGCAAGAGAACCATTGTATCCTTTAAAGGATCTAACTCAGTACCATCTTGTTTAGGAGTTGAAGGGCTCTTCTGAGACAAAGGTGATTTGGACACAATCACTTCGGTAAGAGCCACTGGCGTTGTTGGAGTTGGTTGCGTGCTTTTTGATGTTCCTCTCCTTGGTTTGTTGATTGGAGTGAACCATTTGGAAGATGGAGTGTCCCATGGCGGCGTGTCAGGCAGTTGCGACTGAGACGGTGGAGTAGGGGGAAGCCGTTGATTAGACATAGGTTTCATGTCTAGATGGTTTTGAAGTAGTAGAAGAGGAAGGAAGAAACTCTTTTGAAGTCTCTTTCGTTTGCGTCTATTATTGTTATGAGAACTATATGTGTGTTCAATTGAAAGAAAGTTTGGGATTGTGTAATGGTGTTTGGTTAAATAGAAAGAAAAAAGAAGATTTTTTGTTTTTTTGTTTTTTATAAATTTGAAAAAGGAGATTGAGAGTGGGTAAAAGGAGAAAGCTTTTGCTTAATGGGATGGGTTTTGTTTTGTAGGGGATGAGAGTGGGACACAATGGATGTTGTTTTCAGGAATTTGAAAAGCAAATATTTAAAGTTACACAATAGAGCTGGTATTTCCAAAGTGATCTTTTCAAGAAAAGAAAATTAGAAAGTTAATCTTCTACAAGGACCTTATAAAATGACTTTACTACAGCTAGGGAAAGTCTCACGCTACGCGCGGATTTGTGTATGTGTTTTGTGGTAGCTTCTTGATTTTAGATGCAGTTTGATGAAGTTGTTTTTTGGCGTGGTGTTTTTAAGTTTGTGTTTATATTTAGAGTGTGCAATGTTTAAAAAGAAAGTAATTTGAATATGGATACAATATCAAATACTAATGTTTTGCGAAATTCAAAAGATTTTCAGTATGCGTAGCGCCTTAAAAGTGACCACATAAATGTTGAGTTAAGGGTGGATGTTCGGTTTGTTTGGTTAATCCGATTCGGGTTATTTAGCTTTCGAGTTTTTGGGTTTACGAAAAATATGATCCATTCGAGATAAATTGTATTTCGGTTCGATTCGATTTCAGTTTATACTATTCGAATTTCGGTATATTCAAATTTCAAAAATAAAATCCATAAAGAAAATGGTATTTTGTTAAAGAATCTCGGTTCGGATTCAAGTTGGATTTGATTTTTAACCAAACTAACAACAAAACATAAATTATTTAATTTTTTTATTTAATATTTTGATGAATTACAATATTTGAATATATGTTTTTCATATATTTAATAAAATATTATTTTTGAATAAGATTTGATTATTTTGGTTAACCACATAAAATGCGGTTCGGTTTGGATTGGGTTCGGCTAATTCATTTTTGTAATTTTTATCTCAGTTGGGATATTTTTAATTTGGTTTGCGTTTGGGAGAGACGGTTTGATTATGTTTCTTACTCATTAAAATTCAGTAATTTTCTTTTACCAAAAAAAATCAGTAATTTTTTTTATTCATATTGTTGTCATTGTTAATATACTTATAAAGCAAGCACTTTTGTCATCTTCAATCTCCTTTCTCAAAAACTCTTAACATATTTTTCCTACATTTTCTCAACCATACAAAGGGAGGATCTTGCGATGTTTTTTTTTTGTTTTTCCTGGAAAATGAGATGGGAGAGAGCCCAACGACAACAAAATCAACAAATAGGTGTCGAAGATTCCTCTTATGGACCCAGAAAGAGATGGGGCCACACCTGTAGCGCCATTAAAGGCGGCAAATTTCTCTATATGTTCAGTGGCTTTGGTAATGACATTTGCTTACCAATTCAAGTTCACGTCTTAGACGCTGGTGAGTTCGTCGATTCTCGTAGTGGGTTTTGCATAAAGTTTCAATTCTTATTTGATCTGTGTAGCAATTATGTCTAAATATTTTAGGCTTATCTTTAAGTTCGTTCGTGTGGGAGACCCTATTCTCTCAAAACTTTAACCTCATGTTTTAGCCAATCTTGATCTTTGTCCTTTTGTTCATGTTCTCTATTTCTTTCCTCATTTTAGTGATTATTTATTTGTTCGCATGTTGTGGAACTTACGATGTTTTGTGGTTATTTATAAGATCTTCGTTGTTCGATTTAGTTTCACTTTGTGGTAATTTTGGGGCGAAAATGCAGATATGAAATAAATTGGTAATCGACGGCGTACCGCCTCGTCCGAGAGACAGTCGCAACTGTACATCATTCGGAAAAAATTTTCTTGGGCTTGGTGGTACTGATTGGACTAATGATCTTAAAGATCTTCACATTCTAGAGTGATATCATTGCCTTTTTTTAGTCTTCAGAGTGATTTCATTGCCTTTTGGGCTACTTTTACATTCATGTCATCTATGCTTTGATATATAGTGTATGAAGATGCCATTCGTGTGTTTCTTTCTCACATGTTAACAAAAGCTGTTATAAAATCCAAAGTATCAATATGGATACATAATGATAAATTCAAGTTGTTTAGTCTATTTGTATATAATATCCAAAGTATAAATTGGAAATAAGAGGCACTTGAATAACCATGTACTATCGAAATCTTTACCTAGCGGACAGAGAGAACTCCATATTTGGAAGGAAAATTTTGTTCCACAATATGAAAGAAAGCTTGAAGGTTACCTGTAGCTGTTTGTTTAGTCCAGATGATCACTATCATTTCAACACTACATAGTAAATTTCAACAGAACATAAATCTTAAAAGTTCCAAAGATTTCGACAGCAATAACTAATTGGGTGTATGCTTACTTGATTTGCTCTTTGAGGCAATCTTTGGCATTTGTTAATTATCTCTACACCCTAAAACGGAAGCAAACTGATTATTAATACAAATTGAGAAAGTTTTGAGATATAAAGCGCAATTTCACACCGTTTTTACAGTTGGCTTTTGCGGATATTTTCTTCTAGGATTTCATAGTCATCTCTTTTCTTTAAGATGATCGGCCGATAACAACTCATCGCCAATGTTATTTATGCATTGTCTCCCTAGTCTGGCACATTGCAAAGACCTAATCCACGCATGAGATGCGAACATGTTTCATCTCTCCGACACAAATTTGGGCTTAGATCTCTCTGGTCAGTCCCTTTTTACTCTGTGTGACTCTCCTTTCTATCTCTTGCAAAGCCACTCAAGAATCTGAGTTTCTACCACTGTTGCTTTCGCCCACATCTCCTTCAATTGTGTGAAGGAAAAATCAAATAAAAATGGTAAGGAAAAATAATATTAACCATCTTCCAAACCTTTGAAAGCTCCAATTCTAAAGATGTTTGTTAGAGAAATTACTTAATATGTTCCAAATTAATGTGATAAAATATTTTACCACTCAGCAACTTGTCCTCTAGTATTATCTGACAGTTTGGCATTCCCTCTCTCATGAGTGCTGCAAGGAAGCTGCTAAACAAACCATAGAAATATGTTAAGTCTAACATTTTGTATTGATAGTTTTACTATTGTCTATTGACTATCAGGTGGTTACCGAAGCAGAGACATGACACTAAAAGTATATCCAGCGAGATAATTTCAGCATATCGCCACACACCATAAGATGCTTCTTCATTACTAAAAGCCTGTAACTCTACTTCCTTTTCTAAATCTCATGATAATTCACTCAGCCGATCTTATACCCGCCAAGAAATATCTACATTTGAGAAATTAAAACGGAAGAGAATGTCAAAACTATACAATCTTAACAGTTATTGTCCTTCCAGAGCTCAATAACACATATTTCCAATATTAAAAACCTATTGCCTGATGTGATAAGCCAAAAACGCATGAATAAACCACAAATTGTTTAGATGAGTTTTTTAAAGGATTCCATAACTGAAATATCAGGTTACAAACACTATAAACCAAACCCATATCGCAAACTAAAGTTATAGATAACAAAAGAATCGGTAAATAGAAAATTGTTTTACAAAGACAAAACGGAAACATGAAATCATTAACCCAATGAAGATTTCGACCATTTTTAATTGCTAGAGATCAAGGGAAGAACATGATTATCGAAACAACTGATAATAGATACATAGTACCAAAGATCACCTTCTGAAATTTATGGGTTGAACTTGTTCAACGGTTTTTGTGAATTCTCATATTGATTTCACGGAGAAGTTTAGAGATTAAAGATTAGAGATTTAGGCAATGGAGTTATGGGAAGGCGACCTCATCGTTGCAGAAGACATTGTTGGCGTTCTCAAGAACGATGAGGGTTCGAGTTTGAAAGAAGGGGTCCATGTCGGCGTCGGGACGCGGCATTCTCCGAGAGAAATATATTTAATTGGTGAAGGGTTTGTTGGGAGGAGGGTTGGGTTTATATAAGGCAGTGTTGTTATCTTGTGATTGATGGAAGAAGAGATGAGGAGGCGATTCTGTTAATGGCAGATGAATTGCAGCAATGAAGGGTGGGCGTTACAGAAGAGAGGTGGGGATATTGGGGAGATGAAGAGAGTGGGAGAAAGCAGTGAAGTATATTTAAGGTTTTCGTGTTGCGATGGTGACGCTCACGAAGAAATAGTTCTCGACAGAGGTTGGGTCGTCGAGGTAATGGGCCTTGTGGCCTAGTTGAGGATGGAAACTCCTTCCCGTTTTTTTTTTTGTTGCTGGGAGGAGGGGTTTAAAACAACGTGGCGTTTTGTTGAGAAAAATTGAGACGATGTGGCTTTTGTTGTGTAGACGGCGAGAGGTTGGAAGCTGATGTGGCGTAAAGAGAATGCTTGTGTTTGAGGCTGAGTTGTGTTTTGAGTGGGTTTTGTGGCCCAGACCTAGCAGAAAACTTAATCCCGTTTTGGAGTTAACATGGTGCATTAAAACGGCAGGGCGTTCGTGGTCGGAATGGCGAGGCGTGCGATGCTGACGTTGCGAAAGGAGGAGATTTCTCTATAAAGCTGATGTGGATACATGGAGAGGCTTGAATTAGCCCCTTTTAATTAGTTAGATATGGGATATTACACAAAATAACATTCTTTTTAAACTATGATATTTAATTTTTTATATTATTTTATTATTATTATTCCAAAATATACACATTGTTAGAATTGGTTAAAAAGGTATGATATTTAATTAAAAACGAAAAATCATCTTTTCATCGAAAAATTAAAAAATATATTTTTTCAAATTTTTTAAAAATATTATTTTTAAAAATATTTATATTACATAAATTACGAAAAACTAAAATAACATAATCAATCATTAATTGAATACATATAAACTACAAAAACATTTGCGCAGTCGCGCAGATCAAACTCTTTTATTTTTTTTAAAATTTTAGAGAGCCGGTTCGTATTAAAGAATGCATTTATATCTATGTATATATATATATATATATATACACACATAAAACTGTTGTTGAATAATATAAATTTAATTCAACTCAACTAAAAGTAATTAAAATTCATATGACTCCCGTCATCATTTATCGTCATGTTTTAAAAACTTCATCAATTGAAACCTTCTCAAACTCTATGTAGTCCATAAAAGATCAAACTCAAATCGTTCGAGAACTTAATCCAATTTATCACTTATCACCTTACCTACATTTGAAATAATCTTTCTAAATAACTTCTATAGAGATAAACCAAAATTTTTTATGCTCAATTGTTAAAATCTTATATTTTTTTATTGTATTTATTATTTTAAATTAACATATATTCTTTTCTATAAAAAAAAAATATATTTTTAAAATTTCAATAAGTAGTTCAAGGTTAAAGTAGCACTATTATCAAAAATCCATTTGCGATTTAATATGTACTCTAATCCACTAAAACGTTTGAGTATAACGTGGTTTTGAATTTAGATACAGATAGTAAAATTTCATACCTTGCAAATTTGGATCGAGAAATTAGGATTGTGATGCAGGAGCATCTGAAGGTGGTAACATCAAGCTCTCGATCTCATTAGGTTTTGGTTTCTTGTTCGTTAAGTTATATCTCTCTTTTAAATTGTTTTGAATTTATTCTTTTACTAAGTCAAGTAGGATTAGGATTTCTATAACTCTATAAAAGAGAACGCAATTTTATTATAAAAAACACTTTGGATTTTAATACAATAAGATTTTTCTCTAAACCTTGTCTTAAGACTCGATTAAATTCACCTTTACAAAAAGTTGGTCTCGTTTGATTTATAAATCATTCAATTGAGCGAGTAGGTCTCAAAAGAATTCAAAACTTCTTTGAATTGAGCTATGAATTCAAACCTTTACGTTGAGCTTAATTGATATTAGAGACAGTCAAAATTATGTGCAAAGTCAAAATTTCGCGACCTCCCCACCATGTTGTGGCTCCTCCGCAACCAACAACCACCGAGCAAGCAATTCTGGATCAACTCCAAAACCTTGAAACCGCTATCGCCAACGTAAACATGCATCTCGCATGCCGAAATCACAACGACAACAAAACAATTATGACTTAGGAGATTAAGAGGACATTCCTGAGAATTTCCAACTCCATCACCACCACCTTAAAACAGAAGACTCCGACGACAAGAACGAACCTAACCACCCCTATGAAAATAATTTTAAACTTGATATTCCAGAATTTTGTGGCTCAAATATCTTTGAAGAACTACTGGTCTGGTTTGTTAGAGTAGAAATCATCGAATTCAAGAAAAATCCCTCTTAATCATTGTGTTCCTTTGATAGCTATGAGATATCGCGATAGAGCAGCCGTATGGTGGTCTTAAGTTAAGAAAACTCAATCTCATCTTCGAAAAGCTAAGATCTTATTGTGAGGAAGCTTAAGCATGAGATGAGAAAATTTTTTTTCCCCTTCAACTATGATCTGGTTATGTTTCAAAAATTTCAGAACCTACGATAGGGGACACGCTCTATTGATGACTGTGCCACATAGTTCTTTGTGATGCTTAATCGTGTTGAGGTACATGATACAGAACAACAGTTGGTGGCTCGGTTTCTCGGAGGACTACAACAACAAATACGATATACACATAATCTTTGCTAACTGTTACGATATATTCGTTATGTATATATTTAGGATATACATTAGTTGTTAATAGTCCTTATCTCTTAGCTTATTCGTCTTTATCAATTAAGAAACCTCTTGTACTATATAATCTCTTCTTCTGATCAATAAGAAAGCAAGGTGTTCAAGTTATTCTGGCATGGTATCAGAGCCGTGCTTTTATCGATCCGAACACCAAATTAAACACTTCATTCAAATCATCGATTCCTTTCTCTCTTAAGTATCATCATGAATCCAGATGGTACACCTGTTACTCCTGCCCCGACCTTCGGCGGCATCTCTTCATAAACACCAATCTCTGGTGTTTCTCTTACAAAAGAAGAGATCTCCTCTTCCCCGTATTATCTTCATCCATCTGATCATCCACATCAAGTTCTTACTCCCATCTTATTGAATGGAGAGAACTATGAACAGTGGGCCAAAATCGCCAGGAACAATCTCAGAGCCAAGCAGAAACTCGGATTTATTGACGGGACTATTCAAAAACCAGAGGTAACGTCAAAAGAATATCAACACTTGATCACTGTGAATTCAATGCTAGTAGGTTGGTTATATGCTAGTATTGAACCGAAAATTCATCATGTGATTTCTGTTGTTGGTGATGCTCATGTGATGTGGGAGAGTTTGCGTACAAGGTACTCTGGTGGAAACGCTCCACGCGTTCATGAACTAAAGTCCAATATCGTCTCTTGTCGACAAGAAGGTGAATATGTTGCTGCATACTTTGGGAAGCTCAGTGTCATGTGGGAAGACCTAGATGACTATGAGCCTTTTCTCGGGTGCTGCTGTAGCAAAACAGAGTGTGAAATTCATCAATCTCATCACAAGCGAAGAGATCATGAAAGAATCCATCAGTTTCTCATGGGTTTAGATGCCTCTAGATTCGGTACTACACGTACAAACTTGCTGGGACGTCTTACTCGTGAGAAAGATCTCAATCTTAATCAGATCTACTCAGAGTTAATCTCATAAGAAAGACATCTTAGTGTTACTCGTAGCAAAGAAGAACGAACAAACGCTGTTAGTTTCGCGGTTCAAACTGGTGTTAACGCAATAAACACAGTCACTCATGGCCGTAATAATCTCTATTGCAGTCATTGTGGACGTACTAATCATACAGTAGATACTTGTTTTGCCAAGAATGGTTATTCAGAGGGTTGGTTTGAGAATTCTGGTGAAGGTCGTGGCAGAGGTCGTGGCAGAGGAAGATCAACACCACCGAGAGCCAACACTGCGCAAGTTACGAGTACAGATGCGTCCTTACCTGATCCTCCTCCGGGCGTGAGCAAAGAGACATGGAGTGCTATTATTAATCTCCTCAAACCCGACACAGCAGCTTCCAAAGAAAAATTGTCTGGTATTGTCGATTTTCTCTTAGATTCTGGAGCATCACATCACATGACGGGTGATGTTGATCTCCTAACTGATCTCAAAGACATTTCTCATTGTCGCGTGGTCCTCCCTAACGGCAAACATTCTAGAGCCACACGGGAAGGCACATTGCATCTTGGTGGCGAAACAGTTTTACGCCATGTCCTTTATGTGCCTGATTTGTCTTGCACGCTCATCGCTCTAGCTCGACTTTTAAAAGAACTTTCTTGTTACGCAATTTTCACTGACAAAGTTTGTATCTTACAGGACCGTTCTTTGAAGACGCCGATTGGAGCCGGTGAAGAAGAGAACGGGGTTTATCATTTCCGCGGGATCATTCCACCAAGAGTAAACAAGATTTCAACAGTGGATGAAGTGGTCTTGTG
This sequence comes from Anastatica hierochuntica, assembly GCA_900406275.1. Taxonomy (NCBI): domain Eukaryota; kingdom Viridiplantae; phylum Streptophyta; class Magnoliopsida; order Brassicales; family Brassicaceae; genus Anastatica; species Anastatica hierochuntica. Next base: position 4,282 of record OVAN01010142.1, on the reverse strand, counting down.
GCATCAACGGCTGGGACATCCAAGCAAGAACGTCTTATCTATGTTTTTATCCAAGTTTGAGGATTTTGACTCTAGTATTTTGAATTCTAAAGAGCTTTGTGATGTTTGTATTCAAGCAAAACAAACTCGTGATTCTTTTTCAGAAAGTAGTAATAAAGCTTCATCTCCGTTTTCACTCATTCATTGCGATGTTTGGGGACCCTATCATACACCATCTACTAGTGGCGCACATTACTTTCTTACCATAGTAGACGACTATTCTAGAGCAGTATGGACTCATCTTCTCCTTGCTAAGAGCGAAGTAGCACAAGTACTTAAGAATTTCATTGCCATGGCGGAGAGACAATTTCGAAAGAAAGTTAAAATGATCCGAAGTGACAATGGTACCGAGTTCATGTGTCTACGACCTTTCTTCGCGGCTAATGGTATTCGAAATCAAACTTCTTGCGTCGCCACACCTCAACAAAACGGTAGACTCGAGCGCAAGCATCAACACATTCTCAACATGGCTCGCGCTCTACTCTTTCAAAGTCACTTACCCAAGAAATATTGGGGCGAGAGCATACTTACGGCGACCTTTCTTATCAACAGGACTCCAACTCCACTTCTCCAAGGTCGAACTCCCTATGAGCTTCTTTATGAGTCTCCTCCATATTACTCCAGGCTACGAACATTTGGCAGCCTCTGTTTTGCAAAGAAACAGACCGCGAAAACAGATAAGTTTGATGCTCGTAGTCAACGGTGTGTTTTTCTCGGATATCCTCAAGAACAAAAAGGATGGAAAGTTTTGGATATAGCATCTGGTTCCATCTTCGTCTCTCGCGATGTGATTTTTCACGAAAACGTATTTCCATTTGCTGCAAATGATCCACACTCGTCAAACTCACCTTCACCCTCTCCTGTGACCTTCTTGTCTTCTCCAAACCCACAAGTCTTTGAATGTGATTTGTTACCTGCTTCAGTTGTTTCCTCCAACTCCAGGGGGAGTACAAACACCACAGAACCTCCACTCTCTCTGATATCAACACCTGAACCTGTTACCTCCGAAACAGAGTTGTCTTCTCCTGTTTCTCCTCCTATAACTCAAGAACCAGTCTCCTCCTCTCCGGTTGATCCAGCATCAGTCTCTGCACCTGAACAATTGGGTCGTGGTTTCAGACAACGAAGACCTCCATCACATCTACAGGACTATGTCACTAACACAGTTGCCTGCGATATAAACCCTGTTCTCTGCAATGCTGGCTCCGTATCGGCGTCTCCAGGTACGTCTATGTATTGCATATCTAACTTTGTCTCCAGTGAAAAGTTTTCAGATTCCCAGGCCGCTTTCCTCGCCGCGATAACCACAGAAACAGAGCCAATTTATTTCAAAGATGCTGTTCAGCTTGAAAAATGGAGAAAGGCAATGGGAACTGAAGTTGCTGCTCTTGAAGAAAATCGAACGTGGTCTCTTGTGAAGCTTCCTCCAGGAAAGAAAGCTCTTGCATCTAAGTGGGTTTATCGGATTAAATTCAAAGCTGACGGCACCGTTGAGCGTTATAAAGCTCGTCTCGTGGTCATGGGTAATTTTCAGCAAGAAGGTATCGATTACGACGAGACGTTTGCTCCCGTTATCAAGATGAATACCATTCGCATCCTGCTCAAAGTGGCCTCGGCAAAACAGTGGGAAGCACACCAAATGGACGTTCACAACGCGTTCTTGCACGACGATCTAAATGAAGAAGTCTATATCAAACCATCACCGAGTTTTGCACCATCTGATACATCTCTTGTCTGCCGTCTCCATAAATCTTTATATGGCCTTCGACAAGCGCCTCGTTGTTGGTTTTCAAAACTCTCTAATGCTCTTATTGGGTACGGTTTCAAGCAATGTCGCAAGGACTATTCTCTCTTTACTCGAGTGCGTGGATCTACCGTTCTTCATATCTTAGTATACGTCGATGATCTAGTTATTTTGGGCAATGACTCTGATGTTATCTCGGCATTCAAAGAGTACTTGCATACTTGCTTCCGTATGAAGGATTTGGGACCGTTAAAATATTTCTTGGGAATCGAGGTCTCACGTGGCAAAGATGGTTTCTACCTCTCTCAGCGTAAGTATTGCCTCGACATTATATCTGATTGTGGAATGGATGATGCTCGGCCAGTACAGACTCCCGTTGAAGAAAATCATCGTTTGGCTCATGATGAAGGACCTCTCTTTCTCAACGTTTTCCAGTACCGTAGACTTATTGGGCGTTTGATATATCTTGCTCTGACCAGACCGGAGTTGAGTTATGGTGTAAACATCCTGGCTCAGTTCATGCAACAGCCGAGAATAGCACACTGGGAAGCCGCGTTACGCATCTTTCGTTATCTAAAAGGCAGCCCGAGTCAGGGAATTTTACTAAGATCCAACGATGATCTTCACCTCACAGCCTATTCCGACTCGGACTGGGCCTCCTGTCCTCGTACCCGTCGTTCTCTCGGATGATATATAGTGCAACTCGGTGACTCTCCTATCTCTTGGAAAACCAAGAAACAAGATCGCGTTGCACGGTCCTCGGCTGAAGCAGAATACCGTGCGATGTCTTTGGCTACACAAGAACTCCTGTGGATCAAAGAGTTGTTATCCTCACTCGGCGTTACTCATACTACGCCCATGAAACTTATATGTGGTAGTAAGTTCGCTCTCTATATTGCTGCCAATCCGGTTTTTCACGAGCGCACCAAGCATATCGAAAATGACTGTCATTTCATTCGGGATGAAATCACTTCAGGGAATCTAGTCACTTCGCACATTCGAACCGAAGATGAACTTGCTGATCTTCTTACTAAGGCTCTTGGGCGACAGAAATTTACTCATCTACTTGGCAAGTTGGGCGTTCTCAATCTCCACGCGCCAACTTGAGGGGGAGTGTTATGATATATTCGTTATGTATATATTTAGAATATACATTAGTTGTTAATAGTCCTTATCTCCTAGCTTATTCGTCTTTATCATTTAAGAAACCTCTTGTACTATATAATCTCTTCTTCTGATCAATAAGAAAGCAAGGTGTTCAAGTTATTTTGGCACTAACCATTAACCATCTCCAAAGCTCATTAACAAGATTTAACACTGGAAGCTCAATCTCGAGCCCACTTCTCTTCATGGTCATGGTCGGAAAAAAACAAAGGCTTCAACCTCTTATGTACCATAAATCAATTATGCAAAAATAGAGAACCATAGTAAGCCAGACACATCGATAGTACCAATAGACCCATCACGATCTTCTCATCCTAGTGGATTACGTTGTTTTGCATGTGGAGAGTCAGGACATCGCTAGTCATCTTTTCCGACGCTCCCTCGCTTAGGCTTGTTAATTGATGAGCTCGATGCTGAAGATCAATACATTAATGACAATGAAGAACCAGAGGAAGGACCTTCTTTCAGATGCAGACCCTCTTCTCATCGTGCGACGAGCTTATCTTCCTGTGCGACAAACTCATAGTGAAATTCGTTGTTTCAGTCTCGTTGTACGATTAATTGAAAAGTGTGCACTTTTATCGTGGATTCGAGAAGCTGTGAGAATGTAATTACAACATATGCATTCTTAAAGCTAAATATTCCGGCCGAACCCCATCCATCTTCTTATAAGTTATATTGGTTACAACGAGGGAATGATGTCGGTGTAACTAAAAGAGCTATGATCTTTTTATCCATCGACAAATTATATAAGGACAAAGTATATTGTGATATCGTCCCTATCGATGCTTGTCATTTGCTTGTGGAACGTCCTTGGGAATTCGATAGACGAGTTACACATGATGGATTCACAAATACTTACAACTTTCGAATTGGGAATCATAACTTTGTGTTAAAGCTAGGACCTGCGAATCATACATATGGTTTTGTTAAACAATCTCTGAAAGGTACAAAAAAACCATCCGGTTATGTTCTGTTCTTACAACGTCAACCGTTCAAATCTAGTATGAAGACGAAGACATAGTATATCTCCTCTTTATGACACTTGCTACAATCATGCATAATGTTCACGTTCATGTGGCCTTTGAGAAGCTGCTCTAAGACTTCTTCGATGTATTTCGGGCTGAGTTACCCGATGGCTTGCCTTCTTTACGTGATATCCAATATCGTATCGATTTTCACGCGGATGCGTTCTTACCAAACTGAGCACAGTACCGTATAAGTCCCATTTAGCACGAAGAATTGCAAAAGCAAGTCGAGGAGCTTGTCTCTAAAGGATTTTTTTGCGAGAGTAAGTTCGTGTGCGGTTTCAGCATTGCTATGATAAAACAAAGA
>OVAN01010141.1:0-16073 GCA_900406275.1 Anastatica hierochuntica | reverse complement strand
ACTTATGGAAAAAAGAAGTTCTACCGAGATCTTAAGTCCTACTATTGGGATAATCCTTTCCTCTACAACCAATGCAAAGATCAATTATATAGAAGATGTGTTTCGGAAGAAGAAGCTAAAGAAATCGTCGCCAAATGTCATAGTGCTAGCTACGGTGGATACTTCGCCACTTTCAAGACGGTTCAAAAGGCCTTACAAGCGGGATTTTGGTGGCCCACAATGTTCAAGGATGCACACGAAGTTGTCTTCAAGTGTGATGCTTGTCAAAGAAGAGAAAATATAACAAAGAGAAATGAAATGACATTGAATCCTATTCTTGAAGTGGAGTTTTTTGATGTGTGGAGAATAGACTTCATGGGACCTTTCCCTAAATCGAATGGAAACTTCTACATCTTAGTGGCGGTCAACTATGTCTCCAAGTGGGTAGAAGCGATAGCAAGCCCGACGAATGATACAAGGATAATAATCAAGCTCTTCAAAACGATCATTTTTCCAAGCTATGACATTCCTAGGATAGAGATAAGTGATGGTGGAAGCCACTTCATCAACAAGGTTTTTGATAAACTCTTGAAGGCTAATGGAGTGAAACAAAAAGTGGCAACACCATACCACCCTCAAAATTCCAGACATGTAGAGGTATCCAATCGCCAAATCAAGGAAATACTTGAGAAGACTATTGGAGTGATTAGGAAGGATTGGTCTACCAAGCTTGATGATGCACTTTTGGCATATAGAACGACATTCAAGATGCCTATTGGGAAAACACCATTCAACCTCATCTATAGGAAGTCGTGCCATCTACCTATTGAGTTAGAACAAAAAGCACTATGGGCTATAAGGAAACTTGATTTTGACTACAAGGAAGTTGCGAAAAGAAGATTAGTGCAATTGGAGGAACTTGAAAACCTGAGGCAAAATGCTTATGAGAGCTAGAAAGTCTATAAAGAAAAGACAAAGGCTTTTCACGATAAGAAGATCCTCAAGAGAGAGTTCAAGAAAGGAGATAAAGTTCTATTGTTCAACTCTCGGTACAAAGTATTCCCGGGGAAATTGAAGTTCAAATGCTCGGGTCCTTTTGAGGTTGAAGAAGTGATGCCATATGGTTCAATCACTCTAAGGAACCGTTCTGGAGAAGAATTTATGGTGAATAGGCAAAGATGCAAGCCATACTTGGCGGATACAATACTAGAGGGAGCGAGTTGTCTCATCCTCGTTGATGCACTATCACCATGAACCGCTTCAAAGTCAAGCTACTGACTATAAACAAGCGCCCTTGGGAGGCATTCCCAAGAAGAAAAACCAACTTTTTCAAATAAATAAACATTATTAATTTCAATTTTCTATATTATATGTTTAAGTATCTAATAGAAGTTTTGTGATTTTGGTTTATAGGGGTGTGACAATGAACGAAGCATCAATCAAACGGATTCCCGAAAAGATTCTAGCACTATCCTCAATTTTTAAAATGTTGGACAAGTTGTTGAGAAATGCAGATAAAGGGGAGTAATTTGCAAATATTTTATTAGAACACATGGTTTAGTAACTTATTTCTTTCATTGTCATTACTTTTCTCTCTTTCTCTTAAACACTTGGCAAGAAACACTCTCTCTCTTTTGCTAGAAGGAAAAATCGAAATTTCCTATTTGGATTTTCAAAATTTTGAACTTGATTTTCTAAGTCATTCTCTTGAATTTTTCCTTGCATTCTTCCCTTAAGAACCTAAGGTAAGTCTCTAATCTTTAATATTTGAAGAAATGTTGAAACTTTCTTAGATTATTGGGTTCTTTAATTTTGGAGTTCTAAGCTTGAAATAAGTTGTGCTCATGGTAAGAATGGCTTAGAGAATGTTTGGGAATAAGGATTCATGGCTTAGTTTAGAAGATTTGGTGCTCATTGAAAGTTTTGAAAAATTGTGTTCTTGAAGTGTTCTTGAATATCAAGAGTAACATTTTCAAATTTTCATGCATTTGAATGATTTGATGATCTCAAATGATAGCCTAAAGATAGATATGAAGTTCCCAACAAGAATTTTGTAATGTCGTTTAGGAAAAACAAAGTTATGACCATTTTAATCCATGGTTTTGGATTGGTGACGGGTTTGAGTTGCAAAATTTGAAAGTTTGTAATTCTTTGAATTTTGGGCATCTTGAGTTATCTCTTGCATTAATCTTATGTTCCTTGATGCCTTGAGAATGTTTTTTGACATTTGAACCTTCTTGATTTCAAGAATTTTAAGCCACTAAAATTTTAAGAACTTACATAACATTTCTTTTAATGTAGGAATCAATTGAGTGAACAAGCATAATGACACCAAACACAAGAGGTAGAAAAGAAGCTCAAATTCAAAAAAAAAAATCTAAGGGAGCTTCTACCTCTAAGGGAGAAACAAGTTCAAGAAGATCATCAATGCCACCCAAAACCACTCCTCAAGGGCGGCCAATCGTAAGGCGCCTGGTGTCAAAGACACCTCCACCTCATCCGTTACGAATCGAAGATGCCACTTGGAATGAGGAGGAGAGGGAAGAAAGGAAATTTTTCGAAGAGATAAAACTTCAAAATTCATGGAGAAAAGGGTATTACAAGCTATGAGGCTTTATGAAGAAGTATGCTATCTACTTGAAGGAATGAATCTCCAATGCTTGATTGACATGAGTGAATCCCTCTATGAGGAAGACGTGAAAGATTTTCTTGCGACAATGAAGATTGTATATAATGCAACATCACAGCCAAAGGCAAGATACGAGTATCTAAACTTCAAGATAAGGGACAAGGAATACTCAATGAGCATCTTTGAGGTTTGGAAGGCGTATGATCTACCACAAGCGGAGGAAGCTAGGTTCCCTTATTGGGACAGAATAAACACTTTTTGGGACCTCATAGCTGATGGACCATTCACAAGGGCAAATCCCAAGTCTTGGAGAATAAGAAACCAGGTGATAAAATAAGTTCAAAAGCTAATGGCCAACACGCTTTTTGCTAGGACCGAGATTGGAACGGTACACCGAAGCGAAGTGATTCTCCTATTTCGAGGGCTAAAGGAAGATTTGGAACAATGGAAGGAATATGCGGAAGATGATGATTTTGGTTCGAACATCAATATAGCGGTACTATTCTTTAGACTCATGGCAAGCTTCCATGGTAAATGTGTTAGGACAACGACCCTTCCAATAATTCTATTTGGGAGTTTCCTAACGCCATTATTCAAGAGAGCTCAAGTACCATTAGGAGAACCAAGCTTGGTGAGATATACCATAGTTCTTAGAGACCTCATAAATTGGCATTTCACCCGAATCAACAAGACAACCAAGGAGATGGAGTACCTCTTCAACGAATTCTATACCGGAAAGAGGGTATATCTAAGTCTTCCTTGCGATGAGCTAAACAGGAATAAGCTCATTGAACAATGTCATCTTCGTGCATTCGAGTAGAGAGGATGAAACGGAAGCTTCAATTGAAATGAAGATGATAAGAGCTCATGGGGAGTCAAGTGTGGACGGTTCCGCTGCTGCCACAAGCACCACCATCAATCTAATTCCATTTGTTCCACAAACAAGGAGACAAAAGGGAAATCCTAAAGGCTACTCAAGAAGAAAGAAGAGCATTTTAGGAAAAGGTGAACTGTGACATTGAAGACCTAAGGAGACAACTCATTGGAGCGCATAGCCAACCGAGACATGAGGAGTTGGGGAGTGGACATACAAAAGGAAGCAGTGCTCAAGCAAACACCCCACTAGTCGCGGAAGCTCTAATATATTTGGTGGAGGTGAGAGAGCACATAAGAAACGACCCCAACATGAAGACCTACAAGCGAATGAGGAAGAGGAGAGAATCCACAACACCAAGCTCACCTTAAAAGAAAAAGGTAAAACCTACAACAATTGTGAATACCATCTCATATTTTCGGTTTTAGTTATTTGCTTTGAAGGTGAATCTCACGACTTCGAACTCACCGGGACGGTTAAGTCCGGGGAGGAGCCTTGTTACTTATGCATATTTTCAATTTGATGTTTTCTTTTATTTCCATCCATATTGAGTCGTGCATTGTTTATAATTATGTTTAGTGATAAAAAACCAAAAAAATCGAAAATTTCTCAAAAATCCAAAGAGAGTTTCAATTTGTTTTAAAAAATTTGCATATAGTTTGCATTCATTTGTGAATACTTAGGTGATTAGAGCATATAGGATTGCATTTTTACATAGAGAACCTTGCCTTGTAAGTAGACTTAGTCATGCTTACAATTCAATGCCCTCATTATTATGATGCTTGAACCATTTAGAAATTTGGAAAATTCATGCTTTGAATTGGCTTCTTGAAGCTCTTTGTGAAAGTTGAAGCATATTGGATTTGAGACCTATCCCATCTAAGTGAACCTAATTGGAATTAGTTTTTCTTGCTTACGGCCTTGATGTACTCGTCCATGGTAAAAACTAAACACTTGAGTTATGTTTTGACCTTATTTTACCACTCTTCTTAACTCAAATAGCTACTCTTATTTCAAGAGTAGTTACCTCGCCTTGAAAGCCCAAAACCTTTCTTTTTAGACCTCCCTTATTGTTTGAATGTGAGGCGTCTTTTGGAAAATGCACACATGGGCAAAAACTCGTGTAAATTGAAGTTGAACGATTAAAATCTAGTGCTTCTCTAGAGTTAGCCTCATTTTAAGGTTAACTAGATTTTAGGAAGGGGTCTTTCAATATATACATAGGTTTGGGAGTTGTTCTTGGGGAGTGTAGTGTTAAAAGCTTGAGAAGATTGTTCTTAATAGAGAAGTTATGCAATCATAGTTGAGAAAATATAAGGGAAAGAGTATTTAAAGAAAAGAGTCTAAGAGATCCAGTCTTGTAAGTTACTAGCATAAGTCTCAAGGATTAAGAATTGCTAAGAGAGTCACTAGTGAAATTTCAAAAAAGGGGAAAATGAATCAAGGCTCCAATTTAAAGAGAATATTCAAGGGAATTGCTAGAAGAGCAAAGGGTTTGATAGAATTACAAAAGGGTCTCTTAGTGCTACGCAAAAATCGAAAAAGGGAGTTGTTGATCTCATTGGGAAATCTTGAGAATATTGCTAAGAAAAGGCATGTGGGATGTCGATCTCTAGAGCTTTAAGAAGGGAAACACATCCGAGTAGTGTAGTTAGTTAATGGGAATTGGGATTTGTAGCCTAGTGGAAGCAATAGCTTTGTATGCATAAGTTGTTCTTCTACTACCTTGATTTTGCCATATGTCTCATATTACTTGTTTTTGAGAGAAAACCACCATCAAAATTGAGTGAAACCTCCTTTAAATACTTCTTTAAACATCCATCTTCTGTTATTTCCAAGCCAAATGGATTGAGACTTCTTGCCCTTAAGTAAAGAGCGCACGCCATGAGCTCAATTAAATGTTAAGGGATAGGTGGATAAGATGGTATGTGTGATGCATCCACGATGGAGCCTCAAGGTGAGCTAGAATCTGATCAGAATCGATGGGAGTTTAACAAGGAGCAAATGGATCATAGCATGGGGAAAGAGGGGCTGGAGCATAATTTGGATCATTTGGAGTTCAAGGAATTGGAGCTTAGCTCAGATTAGATCAAAAATGATGAAGATAATTCAGTTTACTTCCTGGTTGGACCAATGACGAGATCAAAGACTAAGTTGCTTAGAGACTCAATTCAGAAGCTTATCAATTTCGTTGAACATAAGGAGACAAGAGAAGTTGAGTTTGATCCAGCCAAGACATGCTCAACAATTTTTAATGTTATAATTAATTAAGTTTACCTTCACTGAAGATGGATCGATCAAGTTATGCCAAGTTTTATTTGATTCTCCATTCTGGTAAATGTGAAGTATTAAGAAGTACAGCTGAAGAAGGTACGACCAAGTATTCTCAAGTATTTTGTTCTGAAGTTGGACTGAAGCAGGTCGGCTCAAGTTTTACCAAGTTCTCTCCGTCTGAAGAATAAATGCAGTCAAAGGTTGCTTAGAATTCTGTTAAGTATGCTAAAAATTCTGAACTTATTTAATATTTTTCTGGACTTGTTTTCTATAAAATAAGGCAAACAACATGAATAAAACTCAATCATCTTTTTATCAAAAAAAAACTTTCAAATAACTTGGTGATTCCTTTGTTCATCTTTGAACATCGAACAATTTGGTAGGAGAGTGATCTCCATTGACACAAAGCTTCAAAACCAATTGTGGGCAGCCGCGGGTTGTTGAAGAAAACTTCTCTTGGGGAATTCCAAAGCCCCTGGAAAAGTCCATCTCAATATATTCCATCTCCATTGAATCACCCTCAAGAGTTCCAAAGGACGAGGCTGAATCTAAGGTTGTATCAAGTGGTATCAGAGCTACTTGAGGGTTCGAAAGTTCTGTATGTTATTGGGGTTTGTTTTTCATCTCTTCATCTTCTTAAACACCTCTTTTCTATCTATCTATGTTTGAGTCATTCTGAGCCAACCTTTAATAAAAAAAAAATGCAACACAAAAGACAACGTAAAAAGAGAAAAAAAACCTGGGAGAAATCTGGTTAGGCTTGGTAAATCAGTTTGGCGAAAAAATCTTGCAATTTGTCTATCTTATTCTTTGTTTTTTTTGGGGGGGGGGGATTCTTTTCTGGTTTGAATTGATATTTGTTCATTGTTGAACGTATTGGAACACCAAAAGGAAATCCTTGAGCGAATAAAAAAAACAGAGAAAAGAGAGTTGATTTTCTTTAACTTGTTTGTTAAGTATTTTCAAGAAGGATGTCTGAACACAATGATGACGAACGAGGAGTTCACATAGCTAATATCAATCAGCTTCAACTTGATGCCATGATTGCCGAAATCACTAGAAGAGTCCGAGCAAAATTTTTGCAAGCTAATGATGTTTTGAATGTTGAAAATGCAGGTTTTGATGCACCAGATCATTCTCAAGCAAGGGCACAAAGAAGGGCAACTCGTAGGAGAGCCAGAGAAAACAAACTCAATAATCACTCAACGTCTTCAAGGTTTAGTGAAAGGAGAGCACGAGCTGAAGAAAATCCTCGCCAAAGAGAGCATAATCGAGAAGCTAGACCACATAATGATAATGATCTTGGAGGTCTTAAACTCAGAATTCCTCCATTCCATGGCAAAAATGATCTTGATGCCTAGTTGGAATGGGAAAATAAGTTGGAAAGTGTTTTTGGTTGTCAAGAATACACCAAGGAGAAGAAGGTAAAGCTAGCAGCTACTAAATTATGTGGATATGCCATCAACTGGTGGGATCAAATTGCTACTTCAAGGAGACGCAATGGAGAACAACCAGTTGCTTCGTGGTTTGAGCTGAAAACTATCATGATAAAGTGCTTTGTTCCTAGCCATTCAACAGAGAACTTCATCAAAAGCTAAGAAGATTGATACAAGGAAACACTTATGATGAAAGCTTTGTGGATGCAGAAGCAGCTATGTCTAGTTTTCAAGGGGGATTGAATCGAGAAATTCAAGACAGGTTGAAAATGCAAGAGTATGGAGATGTTGAGGAACTGATGCATAAGGCGATACTTATCGAGCAACAAATCATGAGAAGAAGCTCGTCAAGGAATTAAAACAGTTCAAATCCCAAACCAGCGTATTTTAAGGACAACAAGGTCTATGCTAAGCCAAAAGAAGAGAATAAATCAGTTGGAATCGGCCGTGATGATAAAGGGAAAGGACTTGCTTCTTCTACACGTTCCAGAAAAGTTAAGTGATACAAATGTCAAGGGTTTGGACACTATGCAAATGAGTGTACCAACAAGAAAGTTATGATTCTTCTAGAGAATGGGGAGATCATTTCAGAAGACGAAAAGACAACATATACAATAGACGAGGAAACCATGGATTTCCCAGTTTCGGGAGAATTATTGGTTACAAGAAGGACTTTGAATGCTCAGGTCAAGTCTGAAGAGCATGAAAAGCGAGAAAACTTGTTTCATACCCGATGTTTAATTGATAACAAGGTGTGCAGCATGATCATAGATGGGGGTAGCTGTACAAATGTGACCAGCAAAACTTTGGTGGAAAAACTTGGTCTTACTACTCAAGCACATCCGAAACCACACTCACTGCAATGGCTGAGTCAAAAAGGATAAATGTGTGTGAATATCCAAGTAATGATTCCTTTCACCATAGGGCGTTATCAAGATGAAGTGTCCTGCGATATTCTACCAATAGAGGCCAATCACATTGTACTCGGAAGGCCTTGGCAATACAATAAGAGAATTGTCCATGATGGGTTTACTAATCGTTACTCTTTTGAACACAGGGGGGAAAAGATCACATTGGTACCGTTGTCACCGCAAGAAGTATACGATGATCAAATGCAGATGAAGCAAAGAAGAGAAGAAGCCAACGCCTTGGCTAAAACTAAAATAGAGGAGAAAATGACAAAGAATAAGAATTCTAAATTCTTTGCATCATCCAACGAAGTTAGTAAGGCTTTGAGCATTAGACAACCTGTGATTTTGTTTATGTTTAAAGAAACACTAACGATATTCTCTGACTTTGCACCGGAGCTTCCGAGTGAGATTAAGTTTCTCTTGCAGGATTACATGGACATCTTTTCAGAAGAGGGTTCGAAGGAGATGCCACCAATTCGAGGCATTGAACATCAAATTGACTTCATATCAGGTGCATCTGTCCCAAACAAACCAGCATATCGAGCCAATCCGGAAGAAACCAAAGAACTTCAACGACAAGTAAATGAGCTCATGGAAAAGGGGCATGTTCGGGAAAGTATGAGTCTGTGTGTTGTACCGGTTCTACTTGTGCCAAAGAAGGATGGAAGTTGGCAAATGTGCGTAGATTGCAGAGCCATTAACGACATAACAATTAAGTATCGATATCCTATTCCTCGCCTTGATGATATGCTAGATGAGCTACATGGTTCATGTGTGTTTTCTAAAATAGATTTAAAAAGTGGTTATCACCAAATAAGAATGAAAGAGGGTGATGAGTGGAAAACTTCTTTTAAAACGAAACATGGATTGTACGAATGGTTGGTAATGCCTTTTGGATTAACTAATGCACCAAGTACATTCATGAGACTAATGTATCAAGTTCTGCAAGCTTTCATTGGATTGTTTGTTGTGGTATATTTTGATGATATCTTGATTTACAGCAAAACTATGGATGAACATGTTAGTCATTTAAAAAAGGTTTTAGACGTTCTTTTTTTGTTTTTTACCAACCAAACACTAAATCAGAGAGTCGGTCCGAAATTGGTAGTTCAATTCGGGAAAGAGGAATCTACAAAAATATAATCACAATTCAAACTACGGGATCCTCGAGCTAGGCTGTCTGCTTGTGTATTCGCTGTGCGTGGGATTTTTGATAACGAGAAACCTGATAGATGACCACGAAGACGTTGAAATTCTTGGATGTAATTGTAGAAAGCTGGCCAATCATCCGGGTTCTGAAGAATCGTCAGTAATTCCATACAGTCTGTCTCAAACATCTGGCAATCAATACTTTGAAGTGAAAATTCTGACATGGCCCACAGTAGCGCTTCCAATTCTAAATGCAAGGGAGAAAGACTTCGACGGAGGAACTTTTCTTCAACTAAAACTACCGAGGTGTTGCTATCAAGACAAATCCAACCTATTCCAGTAAAACATTATGATTGTTTCCACAATCCATCAGCATAACAACGCAACCCAGATTGCCTGGTGGCCTCCAAAGTTACCCGCTCATCCGCCATACTAGAAGTATTTTTCGTTTCCTCCCAGGACAATAGTTCCGTCTCTGCATTTTTTAAAATATCATCGACGGCTAATTGCACTCCTTGGAAAACCTTGTGATTCCTGGCCTTCCAAATTAACCATAAGGCCCATGGGTAAAGACTCGCGTTCTCTGGATTCCGCCGAGGATTACGCCAGAAAATGTAATCCATATTGGAATATAATGAGTGCGATGGAAATTCTCATGGGTTGGTCGGGTTCCTACTATAATTCCAAATGTGTCTAAGAGAAACACATTCAAAGAAAACATGGTTGATTGTCTCCTCAACAAGACCACACCGTTTACATATGGTATCATAAGAAATCCCCCTGCCTATTAGTGTCATCGTCACCGCCAAACTCCCATTAATGATTTGCCAGAGAAAATGTTGAATTTTCAGTGGACACTTTATCGTCCATGGGAAGGCTTTTAAAGCCTCCAAGCTCGGTCCCCAGCCATTATTATTAATTCGATTTATCGCCTCCAAATTCAAAAGTTTGTATCCTGACTTTACCGTATATTGGCCTGATTTAGAGTAATGTCATACTAATCCATCGTAAGTTATGGTTCGACTTGGTTGGAGACCCTTAATTAACCCTATATCCTCTGGATTCATAAATTCATATAATATTGGCAAATGCCACTCCCGTGTCAGAGGATCGATTAAATGTTGTACTTGTAGCCGAGGATGCCAAACACTACCTCGACCTCGTGCCGGTCTTAGGATTTCATCTGGTATCCAAGGATCATGTCATATAGACGTATTGATTCCAGAGTCAATCCTTATCCTAACCCCTTTTTTTAACAATTCTTGCGATGAAAAGATACTTCTCCATCCGTACGAGGGTATATGTGGTTTTATAGCATTTAGGGGATGAACGTTCCAGAAATATCTACCCCGTAATACCCGAGCAACCAGCGATCCTGGAATCTGTATCAGTCTCCATAATTGTTTGGCCAGTAAGGCCGTATTGTCCCATGCAACCCAATGGAGACCGCGGTTACATCCATTGGAACTCCACCAAAAGTTTGCAATCGCAGTCGTTAGACGTTCTAAGGAAGGAGAAACTATATGCCAATTTTCAGAAATGCTCTTTTGGAACAGATAATCTAGTTTTTCTTGGTTTTCTTTTGACAGCACAAGGCATACAAGTGGACGAGGAGAAGATTAAAGCCATCAGAGATTGGCCAGTCCCTAGAATCGTTGGAGAAGTAAGAAGTTTTCATGGTCTTGCTGGATTTTACCGAAGGTTTGCCAAAGACTTCAGCACCATCGCTGCACCTCTCACAGAAGTTATTAAAAAGGATGTTGGATTTAAATGGGGACAAGCTCAGGAAAAATCATTTCAATTGCTGAAAGGGAAGTTAACTAATGCGCCATTGTTAGTCCTACCATATTTTAATAAAGCTTTTTAAATTGAATGTGATGCATCAGGTGTAGGAATTGGAGCTGTCTTGATGCAAGAATGGAAACCAATAGCTTATTTCAGCGAGAAACTTGGAGCAGCAACATTAAATTATCCCACTTATGACAAGGATCTTTACGCATTGATAAGAGCTTTAGAAACTTGGTAGCACTATCTTTGGCCAAAGGAGTTTGTAATCCACACGGATCATCAGTCACTTAAGCATTTAAAGAGCCAGAAGAAGCTGAATAAAAGGCATGCAAAATGGTTAGAGTTTCTTGAATCTTTTCCATATTTCATCAAGTACAAGAAAGGCAAAGAGAATATTGTGGTTGATGCTCTTTCAAGGAGGTACACTTTCATTTCTTCTATGGAAACTAAACTGCTATGATTCGAGCATATCAAGTCATATTATGCAGAAGATCCCGATTTCAAAGAATTGTACAAAGCAAGTGTGAATCATGTGAGTGGACCATATTACCAAGTGGATGGATTTCTTTTTTGTGGAAACCGCTTGTGTATTCCTAATTATTCTTTGAGAAAAATGTTTGTCAGGGAAGCACATGGAGGAGGACTTATGGGTCACTTTGGAGTAGCAAAAACAATGAGTACGTTGTTGGAACATTTTCATTACCCGAGAATGAAGAGGGACATGGAAAGAATATGTGAACATTGTGGACATGCAAGCAAGCCAAATCCAAAGATCAATCTATAGGTTTGTACAATCCTCTACCTATTCCAAGTGAACCTTGGACTGATTTGTCTATGGATTTTGTGTTAGGAATACCTAGAACAAATAAAAGCCGAGATTCCATCTTTGTTGTGGTAGACAGGTTTTCAAAAATGGCACATTTCATTCCTTGCCACAAAACTGATCGTGCACACATGGTTGCTGATTTGTTCTTTAGTGAGATTGTTAGGTTTCATGGGATGCCTAGGACCATTGTTTCGGATAGAGACTCTAAGTTCCTTAGTCATTTTTGGAGAACGTTGTGAGGAAAAATTGGAACTAAATTACTTTTCTCAACCACATGTCATCCTCAAACATATCGATAAACTGAAGTTGTTAATCGAACCTTGTCCACTCTCTTGTGTGCCATCATTAAAAGAAACATTCGAACTTGGGAAGATTGTTTGCCTCGTGTGGAATTTGCATATAATCATTCGATACCTTCAACAACAAAATTGTCTCCTTTTCAAGTTGTTTATGGATTTAATCCTTTGCCTCCTTTGGATCTGATTGCTTTGCCTTTGAAAGAACAAACTAATTTAGATGGCAAAAAGAAACCCGAGTTTGTTAGATCTTTGCATGAGCAGGTGAAGAGAAACATAGAGGAACGCACAAAGATGTAAGAGACAAAGAAAAACAAAGGGCGAAAGGAGCTGGTGTTGGAACCAGGAGGTTTGGTGTGGATTCATCTAAGGAAAGAGATGTTTCCAAATGAAAGAAAATCGAAACTCATGCCAAGGACGGATGGCCCATTCAAAGTCTTGGAGAGAATTAGCAACAACGCTTACAAAATTGAACTTCCAAGTAAGTATGTGATCAGTTCAACCTTCAACGTTTCTGACTTGAATCCTTATGTGGCAGATGATTTAGATTTGAGGACAAATCCTTTAAAAGGAGGAGGGTATGATGCAGCCACGATGGAGCCTCAAGGTGAGCTAGAATCTGATCAAAATCGATGGGAGCTTAACAAGGAGCAAATGGATCATAGCATGAGGAAAGAGGGGCTGGAGCATAATTTGGATCAAATCAAAAATGAGGAAGATAATTCATTTTACTTCTCGGTTGGACCAATGACGAGATCAAAGACTAAGTTGCTTAAAGACTCAATTCAGAAGCTTATAAATTTCATGGAACATAAGGAGACAAGAGAAGATGAGTTTGATCCAGCCAAGACATGCTCAACAATTTTTTAATGTTATAAGTAATTAAGTTTACCTTCACTGAAGATGGAGCGATCAAGTTATGCCAAGTTTTATTTGATTCTCCATTCTGGTAATTGTGAAGTATTATGAAGTATAGCTGGAGAAGGTACGACCAAGTATTCTCAAGTATTTTGTTCTGAAGTTGGACTGAAGCAGGTCGGCTCAAGTTTTACCAAGTTCTCTCCGTCTAACGAATAAATGCAGTCAAAGGTTGCTTAGAATTCTGTTAAGTATGCTAAAAATTCTGAACTTATTTAATATTTTTCTGGACTTGTTTTCTATAAAATAAGGCAAACAACATGAATAAAACTCAATCATCTTTTTATCAAAAAAAACCTTTCAAATAACTTGGTGATTCCTTTGTTCATCTTTGAACATCGAACAATTTTCTAGGAGAGAGATCTCCATTGACGCAAAGCTTCAAAACCAACTGTGGGCAGCCGCGGGTTGTTGAAGAAACTTCTCTTGGGGAATTCCGCAGCCCCTTGGAAAAGTCCATCTCAATCTATTCCACCTCCATCGAATCAATCTCAAGAGTTCCAAAGGACGAGGCTGAATCTAAGAGTTCCAAAGGACGAGACCTGACATCAACCCATGGGTTGATGCTGGCTCACCTTGGGTCGATGCTGGCTTCCCTTGATAGTCTTGTTGCCCAACGTGACCTAGAATTGACCCATGGGTCGGTTCCAACTTCCCTTGGGTCGATGCCAGACAACATTGACGAGAAAAGTAGCTTCTTTTCACCAATAAATACCCCTTTAACCTAGTTTTATGTATCCAACAATTTTATAACTTTTCTCCTTCTTCAACATTGAGTTTTGATGCTTTCTCTCTTGATCTTTTAGATCAGGAGTGTCTCTTTTTAAGTTTGTATCTTGGATCAAACATCTATCTTTATCTATGAAATCTATCTCTTTTTCTTCGTCCCTTTTCTTTTTCTTCTTTATGTTGTGTGAGTAGTCTTTTTGATGAAATCAAGGATGTTTAGATCTACTTAGATTAGGTTATGATATGGTGTTAGGGATAGCTAATCTTAAGTTTCCTAAGGATTTGGAGTGCTTAATGCTAGGTTTTAGAGTAGCTAACTAAGATCTAGACTTCTATGCATTTCTCGCCCGATAGGTGTTCGATGAAATGCCTAGGAGAACTAAATACTTGCTATTTCAATCTAGCCAATGAGAGTTGTTTGCTAGATTAATTAGTGACTATATGGGCTTGTTAATATTGATTCCTAATCGATTTATCATTTGCAACAAACGAGAGTTGAGCGAATGCGATTGATAAGGAAATGGCCTCTTGCCATGAGTGTGAATTAGGCTAGTATTACCTTTGGTCATGGATTTGTGTTCAATAGCTTGATCTAACACCACTATCACCATCTTTCTTAGTGGATCGATTATAACATTCCTTGGTCCATCATCTTAGTTTATAGTTCATTTCAAGTTAGCATCTTTATGTTTATGTTTGCTTTCTTTATTTAAGTTTATTATCTTTGTTTAAGTTGTTTACTTTCTTATCTTGCTTTCATTTCTAGATTATTAAGTGATGCGTCAGTATTTTAATTGTTTTTACTAAGGTGTTTACACGAGATTTATGGTTTTAGTATGTATTGGATTGTTTTGGCGCGGATTTGTGTTCTTTGTTATTTTTACAGTAATCGAGCTTAAATGTGCGAAAAGAATGCATTTTGGATGAATTTCAAGCATCGAAGGAAGTGTTTGTGAAAAGCTGGAAAATACCCAGGAATCTGAACAAGGATCGACCGTTCCTTGTCCCGAATTGTGAACCGATTTTACGAAGAACCAGACCGCATTTATTTCGAACCGGATTGCTATCAAAAGACCTAAGCTTGTGTTTTAGCTTTCATAGTGCACTTTTAGAGACTTTTAGAGAGCTTAGAGAGATTTGTAACCTAGGTAGAAGAAGCATCTCAGTACTTTGATTCGAGAAGTTTTTGGAACCCTTTTTACTCTTGTTTATGCTTAATACAATCATGTCTCTCTTGAATTTGATCTATGTTTTTGCAATCCTTATGAGTGAGTAGTCTGTTCATTGGGTTTAGGGATTGTCGCATAGGAACTCATGAGTTGTTGATATAGAATCGCATGATTAGGGATTTAATCTAATGGATCTTCATCTACGGTTGTTCGTAATGCATGTAATTGAACTGGTCACTTAGTTTTTGTTCTTAGGTAATTTAAGGCCTGGAAAGTGTTTGTTTGAATGCCTGAAAGAATCTTAGATGAGCAATTCTTCTTAAGCCAATGGAAGTTGATGTTTAAGTGAATTGTGAACATATCAAATCTGTTAGTAATGCATGATTAGAAATCAAGGGTCAACGGAAGTTAGTCTCGAGATTTCTAATACATAGGGCGCTGATACTACGGAAGTAGATCAATTCTAGATTATAATTTGAGTTCAAGACGATGCATAACTAGTTCCCTAGTCTATAAGTTGAATCAACAATGAATTTTTCCGTGAGAATACCCGATGCCAAACACTTCTTTGATTGATTTCAAACCCTATCGTTGCATGTCTGCTTTCTTTGCTTTCTTTATTTCGATATTTTCATCATCTGTAAAGACATCTTTTTAGTCTTAGCCCGTTGTTCGATTCTACATTCTTCATGCAACCTTTGGTCTCTGTGGATTCGATCCCGAACCACTACAACGTACATCTGTGCGCTTGCAGTGTTATCTCGGGCGAAAACCTGAGCTATATATCAAGTTTTCTGGCGCCGTTGCCGGGGACCAATAGGGAGTCTTAGAACTTAGGATCACTCTGTGCCTAAGACATTTTTCTTTATTTTGTTCAATCTCTTCTTTTTCTTCTTTGTTTTTGTGCTTTAAGGTGCATGAACAGACCTCATACTAGAAGTCAAGGGATCGAAAATCTTGATGAATTCGAACCTGAACCTTCGCGTCTAGAGAGACAGAAGAAGAGAGAGAAGTTGTTGTAGGCACGGAAGTGGTGATGAACGTATTCACGACTTGTGGTCGAGAATTATCTTGGCCGATTGATACCTGAAACAA
>OVAN01010140.1:0-16073 GCA_900406275.1 Anastatica hierochuntica | reverse complement strand
AATTCTCGAATGAAAACCGTAGTAAAAACTGATAAAATACGAATACATCACGTTTACATCAAAAATCAAACATTAGTATAGAAAAACTCATTTAAAGAAAGGTAACATCAAAAAAAATGTTGACTATTTTGTCTTGAGAAGGATAATTACGATGGAGTAGTGCTTTTGCCGTGGGTAATTGTAATTCTAAAAAATTTACTTGAACTATATTTATAAAATAAAAATAAAAACCAACAATATCTTTAATATTAGATATAATCAAAAATTCTATAGAATATTCTTGTTAAAAGGGTACAAATGAAAAAATAAGGCGGGAGCAAAATTTTCAAGAGCCAAAACATGACTTTGCTAAACTTTATTGCCAAATTATCGCCAAACTAAATATTCCTAAAATTACTTGAGAAATTATAAAATTTTGTTTGTTAAAAAATTTTGGATTAATCACGTTAAAATATCTCGTAAGATTCTTTTAAATTTTTTTTTAAAATCAATTTTTTGTTGAGCTAGTCACATTAGAAAAAGATTATTTTTTATCAAAAATAAAAAGATTTAGTTTTCTTTTTACAAGTAAAGTACTATACTACTCCACACAGAGTAATTTTCCTTAGGTCTTGTTTACGGGCCATGAAATAGGGATGGACATTCGGTTCTTCGGTTCAGTTAGGTTTGGTTAATTCGATTTCTAAATTTTGAAACCATTTTGGAATAGAGAAGTTTTCGGTTTGGTTTGGTTCGATTCCGGTTCGGTTCGGGTTCGGTTTGGTTCGGTTCCAGTTCAGTTCGAATTTGGCTAATTTTTTGGTATTTTCAGTACTATCGGTTATTTCGGCTAGTTTTGAGTATTTTTAGGTCTTTTGAATATTTTCAGATATTTTTATGTATTTTTGGTTGTATTCGGTTACCCAAAATATTGCGGTTCTATTCGGTTTCGGTTTTTTCGGTTCTCGAAAATTGGAACCATTCGGGTAATTTTTAGTTTTTTCAATTTCGGTTCGTTTTCGGTTATCAATTTTTCGGCTCGGTTTCTCGGTTCCGGTTAGTTTACCCAGTTAAACATCATGTTAATTTTGTTGATTGATTACTCGCAAAGGAGTGAACAATAACAACAGAGCATCAAAACTAAAACACAGAGCTATGTCAAAAAAAGAAAAAACTAAAAAACAGAGCGGTTTACTCTTGGCTTTAGTTGCTAGCTGAACTATCTGTTTAATTTCCCATTTAACAATAACTTCCAAATGACTTAAAAGAAAAATGAAACAAAAAATTCTCCATCTTCTCTCGATGCAAAGATTCATCCAAGGTTTGTTTTCTTTGTAGAATGAATGTCACAAAAACCTGAAAACTCAACAAAAAAATGTCACAACACAAAAAAAAATTAGTTGAATTGTACAGGCAAATAAAGTAATCATACCATGTGTGGTAAATCTGGAACTAAAGGAAGCATATATGTGTTATTATCCATTCCAAATCTCTAAAACTCAAAAAACAAAGTAACAAAACTAAAAGTTAAATCATCATAACCTAAATTATAAAAAGGAACAAGAGAAAAAGACCAAACCAATTAGAGAAGACCGACCACTTCAAGAGAACAAACCAACATTAATTGTCTTCTTCTTCTGTTCTAGAATCTTGGGAATCATCATCTGAATTTGAATCTAATTCTTCATCAACAACATCAAAGAGACTCACATATTCTCCTTCTTTATCAGCTAAACTATCCACAGTATAAGTGGATCAACCCCAATTGTTGTACTATCGTTCTCATATTGCAATGGAGTAGGATCTAACTCTCCACTGGATATATTTTTTTCCCCTTGCTTGTATCTTTATTGCAGCATACCAATCACTTCTGTTTTGTATTAGACGAGGATATGGCAAAAAACATACTTGCTCGGCCTGGCTAGCAAGAATAAAAGGATCATACTTTCCATATCGGCTAGCCTGATTAACATTGATGATCCCCGATTTGTTTATACGTTGACCTTTATTCATTGTTTGGTCATACCAATTACATCTGAAAAGAACAATCCTAAGACCAACAGTTCCTGGATAGTAAAGCTCAAACATTTGTGTTAAAATTCCATAAAAATCGGGCTCTTCATTATCAAAGTAAGATGTCCCTTTCACACAGAGTGTGTGAAAATTGTACCCCCGAGAAAAGAACATCAGCCAAGATGTTACTTTAGTTGCTGGACCTTGTACCAATTTATGTAACCATATTGGATACTCTTTATGGTTTGTGTCGAGTTCAATCTAAAAAATACATTAATTAGAAAACATAGTACTTAGTAATATCAAAATTCATTTATGAGATTAACAAATATAAATTCAAAACATACATGTTTACGTAACCATGGTGTAAAATGCATTTCTTTTAACTCTGATAATTGAGTTGCATCTGTTGTAGAATAAGTGACTTTCATGTGCTCATCAAATTACTTGCATAAAAATTATAACAAGGCAAATAAACTATATATCAAATGTTCATAGTATACATATTTATAAAATAAAATAAAATTATAAAAATACATACTTTTTAAAACGACGTAGATAACCACAATTTAAAAGAATGTAAGAGTGAGCATGATTGTAATATTTAGAATTTAACCAAACATCCACAAATCTACCACTACCTCTTCCAGCATGCAAAAATATTTCAGGAATATCTGGAAGAGAAGGATTGCATGCAACACCATCATCATTGCGAGTATTATTGCGATTCTTGGTTTGGATATGAGCTTCAGAATAATACAAGCTGAAATATGAAATTTCCTCATTTACATATTGCTCCACAATAGATCCTTCGATTTTAGCCTTATTTTTTTGCTTTTTTCTTCAAAAAACGCTCGAACGGATACATCCATCTAAATTGAACCGGACCACCTAATTTTGCCTCATGAGGAAGATGGATTACCAAATGCTCCATCACATCGAAAAAAGAAGGTGGAAATATTTTCTCCAAATTACACATAACAACAACAATGTTATTATTTATAATCTCCACTGAACTTTTTTCTAAGGTTCATGTACAAAGATCATGAAAGAACAAACTTATACCTGCCAAAATAAATGATAAATAATAATTATAAATATATGTATGACATGACAAATTAAAAAAACAATTACGTATGCAAAATAAGTACCTAATAATGCTTGATGGATGCTGTTTGGGAACAATTCTGAGAATGCAATAGGAAGTAACCTTTGCATTACAACATGTCAATCATGGCTCTTTATTCCAGAAAGTTTACCTCCACTAAAATCAACAGAAGCAGATAAATTTGATGAATAACCATCAGAAAATTTAACTTCTTTTTTCAACCAATTAAAGAAACAATTTTTCACTTATGGAGATAATCTAAATAAAGGAACTGGAGTTTTTCCATCTTCAAGCATATGTAGATTTTCTCGATTGCAAATATCTGCCAAGTCAAGCCGAGATTTAACATTGTCCTTTGTTTTTCCTTGAACATTCAGCAATGTATTGATGATGTTATCAAAAAAGTTTTTTCGATATGCATCACATACAAGTTATGAAAAAGAAAAAGACTTTTCCAGTAAGGTAACTCCTAAAATATGCTTTGTTTGTGCCAATTATGTGTTTCATCATTTCCCAAAATTTTCGGATGTCCATTTCCTCCACAATTAACTGTTTTTGGCAAACCAAAGACATGATCACTCCACAAATCTTCCCCTGAATATATCGTAGGTGGATCTAAATCAACTGTTTTATTCTTTATGGAGTTTCTTTTGTTACGCCTTAAACTATGATCCTTTGGAAGAAAACGACGGTGACAATCAAACCAACATGTTTTACTTCCATGTTTCAACCAAAATGCTCTAGTATCATTCATGCAATAAGGACATGATAAACGACCATGATTCGTCCATCCAGATAACATGGCATAAGCAGGAAAATCACTGATTGTCCACAAAAGCATAGCTCGCAATGTAAAATTATGCTTCATTGATATATCATACGATTGAACTCCATCACTCCACAAACTATTAAGCTCATCTAGAAGTGGCTGTAAAAATACATCTAAGCTCCTTTTTGGATGATTTGGACCAGGAACCAAAACCGTCAGAAACAAAAACTCTCGTTTCATGCACATATAAGGAGGTAGATTATATGGAGTTAGTATAACAGGCCATAATGAATAATTCTGACTAAACATACCGAACGGATTGAATCCATTTGTGCACAAACCAAGATAAACATTTCTAGGATCACTAGCAAAATCTAGGAATACCTAGTTGAAATGTTTCCATGCTTCACGGTCTGATGGATAACACAATACATCACTATCATGAGTTGAATAATGTTCTTTATGCCATCTCATCAGTGAAGCTATTTTCTTTTATCGATATAACCATTTCAGTCTATCAGCTATTGGCAAATAAAACATTCGTTGAAATAGAATTTGCTTTCTTCCTGGTCCTTTTATGCTTTTGTATCTATCAGCTCCACAAAACCTACAATTTTCTAAACTTGCATCATTTTTCCAGAAAATCATACAGTTATTTTGACACACATCAATCTTCATGTAAGGCAAACCAAGAGATTGCATCAATTACTTTGTGTTATAGTATGAGGCAATGGCATTGTTATGTGTAGTCTTTCATCATTTGAGAAATGACATCCATGCATTTCTCTGATACATTATAATATGTCTTTAAAGTCATACATCTTGCCGCCAAAGATAACCGTGAATGCCCTTCTCGACATCCATCATATATTGGATGTTGGCTTGCATCTAACAGATTAAACAACTTTTTATCTTCTTCATTTGGCTCCTCTTCCATATTGGGATCGGATGATGCATGTTCATCAAAAGCATCGGTTACCATCTCGACGTAAGGGTTAAGAGCATGCATAGAAGAATCTTCTGGAATGCTTCTTTTTTCATCAGTATGTTGTTGATAATTTTCAACCGCATAATCCTCTCCATGTACAACCCAAACAAAATAATTGGCCATAAAACCTCTGTTATATAAGTGACTAGCAACTGCTTCTTCAGCTAGAAATTTGCTATTTTCGCACTGAAAACAATGACAAAACATTTTCATTTTTATTTTTTCGCACTCCAAGGAACACCTTTTTGCAACTTCTCCTCTCTCAGCTGGTTGTTCCCTCAGTGCAAGCTTCTTGCCTTTTTATCCACCCAACAAATTAATTGTTTCACCTCAAATACTGAGAAGTATAACAATAGTCATAAAGATTTTCAGAAAAAAAATATCGATCAAATTACTAAGATTATCGATCATAGATGAGTACTATAGGAAGAGATATAACTAAAAGTTTGATATTTCTCGCTGGAAAATAGATTCATTAAACTCGTTAGAGACGATAAAAAAATAAAACAGAAGTGAAAACGTCTACAGAGGAGTTCTACCGTTTTCTAGACAGATGTTATACCCGTAACTTTTTAAATTTATAATATTCTATAGAAATTTGATATTTTAGCGATTTTCATAAATGATACTTATTAAACGACTTTTAACATCAATGGAGAAATTTAAAATATTTATTCATCCATAAGTTAGACTATCCACATGAATAACACGTGAATAAAAATAATATCCAAAGCCAAAAATATTTGTAGAAAGTTAAAGAGTAATATAAAAGATAGTTCTTACAGTATGGAAAAAACTTTCATAAATATATTTATATATTCATACTACATTTATTTATTCATTAAAAAGACAATTACGATAGATGATGAAATTATTGGACGTAGTATTCTTAAAGATATTATGATATGCATATTATTTTAGTCATTTCTCTGGTCCTTGCACATGTTTAAAACACACGTTAACTAAAAAAAGATAAAAAAATGCATGAAAGCTAAACTTTTACTTAAATCGAGCACTTTCATTTTTGAGATGACACAAAAATATATTTACTGACAGAGCTGCTTACGAATCCATCTTAACACAAACTAAATTAACTACTTGTCGCTTTCATTGTCGACTTAGAGCAAAAAATAACGAACTTTGGTTTTTACAAAGAAAAAGTATATTATAAACAAAAATAATTGAATAACAAAAATATATATTCATGATAATTAATTTACAATTACATTTTTATTAATTTATCATTAAGCACTTAATTATTTATGATTAAACTAAAATTACAAAAAAAAAAGAAATTTTAAGGTCTGTGTATGATGAGATGGCACTCCCATGGAGAGTGTTAACCACAAATTATATATATGATTTTTGTAACATCTGTCAAAAAAATGAAAACGCTAATAAGAAGGGTGAATTATCCCAATCTAACTAATTAAAAGGCACTAACAGTGACCTCTCAATATGTCCACATAGGCTTTAAACCAAAGCCCCTCTCTTTTTGTCACATCAGCTTTCAACACCATGCAGTTTCGCCAGCCAACGCCATACCGTTTTTACAAAAGCTGACACACACCACACTATCTGCAACGAAAAAACGACAAGATTTCTCAACCCTCTCATGGGCCACATGGTCTATAACCTGTGCTCGGCCTAAACTCACGCCACATTGTCTTCCTCACACGCTCCACCGCCGACGCTCCTGATCCTCTCAAAGACAAACCCTAAACCATTACATTTTCTTCCTCCACCGCATTCAATTCACCACTCTCCCCACTCCTCCTCCCTAATGCCCCTTCCTTCATTGCTCCACTTGATTGTGCATTTACAGAGCCTAATAATAAACAAATCTAATTCACAATATAAGATGACACATTGCCACAATATTGATTCAATATCAAATAAAAAATCTTCCTCCATGGTGATCCACCTTCCCTTACTTCGTTTCTTTTCTTCTTTTGATTTCTTTTAAAAGATAAATTCTTGTGTCTTTTCTCTTTATTTTGAATTATGTCGAACAACAACTGTCATACAGTAAGATCTCAAACTCAGAGTTTGTCGGAATCTGTGCAATAACACCTTTATGGATGCAAGCTACATGAATTACGACTTGGAATTTTACGAGATGCGTCGGAAGAGAAGGATAAAGTTAAGCCTCTGTAGAAGGAGAAGAACGAGATGAAGAAGAAAATCAAGGTTCTCGAAATTCCTTCTATGAATTCAAATATTTTATCAAGCATGGGGTTTTTTCTTGATCCAGAGGTCGAGTTAGTCATTGTAATTCAGAAATGAGATGATTAAAATTTTAAAATTTCCCAACTATATCGTCAATTTGACTGGTCCATGGATCTTGATTCATTTATGATTAAGCAGAACATGAATATGATCACCTACATGTTCACTGAGTTCGTCAAAAGGCTAGGGAACGTTGTTGGATTAACCCTGCATATTTGGAACCCTACGAAATTGGTAAATCTTGTCTCTCTCGACTACACCAATGATCATTCAAATAGATGTGAAAATTTTTATAAGCTCACTTCAATCTGCATATTAATAATAGTGGATCATGATGGACAAAAGCAAACATCTTCTTTGTTAATCTCTCATGTTTGGTCTGCAGGTGGAGCATAAGAACAAGTCAGACTCTCCAAAGCCCACTTTAGAGTATCCACTCTCTTCCAGAGGCTAGAGATGATATAGGAAACAAAGATCCAATCACACGGATATTATCAAACAAAAATACAGAAAGGTGCATATTCGATCTAAGGCTCGAAAGCGATAACCTTACCTGATACTGAACATGTAATGAAAGCTTTAAGATGATTTCACCATTTTCAAAATGAATTTCAACACTTGTAAAAAGATTCATAGACTCATCATATTCAAACAGAGAAAAAGCTTTAGCTAATGTGATTCTTAACCTCTAAGTTACCGAAGATTATGATGAAGATTATAAAGCTCAAAAGGATCAACATATACTCCCAAAGGCAACCGTTCAACAATCACAAGCTCGTGAGGAGGAAACTCTGAGTGAAGAATATGAAGAAGAAGCTTGATGGATGTGTGGAGATTATGATGTGAACCTTCAATTGTTATGATTCTATGTTTCAGCAATGTTACAAGAGGAATAATGTTTAGAACTTCAAACGGAATCTTATCGGAACATTCTCGAAAAAGCAACAAATGTTGATTTGGTTGATTATGAAATAGATGCTCCAAATTCTAATTCAAAAATGGCTTCTCAAAAGTATGAAACTAAGCTAGAAAAACTAGAGAGGAGTAGAAGTCATCAGTCGTATGAATGTTACTCTCTATCGTATTGATGCACGAGACTAAAGAGTATGTAGTACCTGAAATATGTCAAGGTAAAGGCCATGGTACAAATACTGACTTGAGTCTCTTCTTATGTATTACTATTGTTCATTGATTTGTTATACAAGTTATGATGATTTAAATGGTTGTTGTTGTGATGAAATATGACAGGTTAATGAGAGAAAAATGACAAGTTGTTGATGGAGACAATGAAGTGGCTTACATACATAAGGACCTTCCTTATAGGGTGAGATTGTTTTGTATTTAGGATTAGAAGATTTTGATGTTTGATCAGTCATTATCGATCAACAGAAAAATTAGTTAATCAAAAGAAAGAAAATCGTACAAAACAATCTAGATGTTCAATAGAAAACGAAAAAAAAAAATCAATGATGTAGATGCTCAATTTTCGGAATAAAAATAGATTAGAAAAAGACGATGATGATGATCGACTTGATAATTGGTAAATGATAAGGATTTGGATTAAAAAAGAGGAAAGATGCTTTGTTTTCCATAAGAAAAGCAATGAGAATGGATATTACGAATAGGATGATTAAATAAGTATAATGGATGCTTTGCAAATTTGTGAAAGAGAATAAGATTAATGATTTTGATTTTCATAATATCAAGACCTTTTGCTCTAATACCATGACAATTCAAGGACTAGGTGAATAATGTCATCATGTCGTGTCTTATTCATGATGTAAAGAGCTATATTTATACATCTAAGAAATACTAAAACGAAAAGGAATAGGAAAGCTCAAAGACACTATAATGAAATCCATAATCTAAGATGACTACTAACTTCTAATGGTAATAGGAACTTTATTCTAATAATCANGGTAATAGGAACCTTATTCTAATAATCAACTAACTTTTTAGCTTATTTATTTCATTTCTTTGTTCAGAAACTTAAACCAAGATTGTCATGGGAAAAAAGGAAATAAATCGAATCGAATATAGGATTGATCTTTAGTTACCTTTTTGCGGATGGTGAA
Organism: Anastatica hierochuntica; assembly: GCA_900406275.1. Classification (NCBI taxonomy): domain Eukaryota; kingdom Viridiplantae; phylum Streptophyta; class Magnoliopsida; order Brassicales; family Brassicaceae; genus Anastatica; species Anastatica hierochuntica. The sequence continues at coordinate 6,912 of OVAN01010140.1, read as the reverse complement.
AAGAATGTTGCCATGAAGATCCATGATGTGGACTTCATTGCTAGATTTGTCGTAGTTTTTCGCACCGGTAGTCTCTCCGTTAGAACTGTAAATTGTTAAACCTTTGGTTTGGCAAACCAAATATTTCATCCAAACCGTAAAAGTCTCTCTCTTTGTACTCATGTATGTACGGTGAAGAGATGGTTTCTTAGAGGAAAAATCCTAGCCATGGTTGAGAGATACAAAGAGAAGAGAGCTTTTTGTTATATGGATATACCGTCAATAGTATTGTGAAAATGAAACTAAAGTTGAGGAAGTCTTATACATCTTATTTATTTTGAGTTTATATGAAAAATAAGCAGTCGTTTTCTTAATCGCTATTAAAAAATAATAATAAGGGTCACTTTGAATTTGTCTAACTTTTTCACAAAGCCTCATTCATATATGATGACTAATAATTTAATATTTGACATCATGATTATTTGACTTTTGTTATATATAAAAAGTAACAATATTTTTAAGTCAAAAATATATAATTAATGTTTTAATATATTTATTAGTTTATATTTCACATGCATGAATGTGCAACATTAGAAGTGTTGGGATATAAAAATCTTAGAGCATTTACTAAAATTTGAATTCAAAGAAAGATGACACTATCTTCCGATTTTAAAAAGCATAGCACAAAAAAACGAAAAAAAAACTACTCCAAAAAACTTAAATTGCATTTTTATATACTATAAAAAAATATTTCGAAAAAGAAAAAAACCAAAATGTCAGAACAAATAAAACATTAGAGATGTAAAATAATGGTAATTTTTTACATTCAAATTATGGTAATTATTTTTATATTGCGTTGCTAATTTGATTATGATTATTATATACATGTGAAAGAAAAATAATTTGTTATTTTAAACAATTCTGTTATTCAATTTTGAATTCTTTTGGATTTTCAAAAACTTTCAACTTTGCCTTTTTATCAAGAATATATTATTTGGTTAAATTTTGGATTATTGTATTAGAATCAATAAAATATTTGTTTATTATATCTTACTTTTTTTTTTAAATGAACATTTAAATTAGATGACTTTAGTGTCAAAAGAAATAAGTTTTGATAAAGAGATATCGAGATACTATAGATGGAGAAAGAAGTTCTTAATTATATTTAAAAGATTTCTATGACAACTATTCTGTTTTTCTCCGTTCCTCCTATTTTCTTTATGCATGGCAGTGCTAAAAATATACTGGATTTTAAAAACTATAGAAAGATTGGGTAACTTTCGATATTTAAGCTTCAGTATAAACCTATATTAAAATAGCAGACAATGACGATGTAAGATATTGTATTAAACATATAAAAAAATATAACACAAAATGGATTTTAAAAAAGATAAACAAAAAATTTGAACATGGCATTTTTACAAGATATTTTCTAAATTGAGTTACCAAATTTTTAGATGAGATTTTTTCTCTACAATTGCGAGCAATCTTTTCTGAGTTCGTCTATATATCCTGAAGCAACTACTAAATGATTCACCCAGTACACTACATTTTTTTGTTTGCAATCATAAAAAGTCTCATCGCAATACGTGTACGCAGTATTACCACAGATTGGTCTGACACCATAAAATGTAAAAGAATGTTTAACATGATATTATTATGCATTGTCAACAAAATAATCTATTAGTTTTACTAATATTAAATGTAAAATTAGTAAAACTAAGATATATAAAAACATGTGGAGTTTATCATAAAACTACAATTATAAATTAAAAATACTATGAATGAAGATGTGACTTTTAAACATTTTCATCGTTTTACAACTCCAAAAAAATATTTCCTATGTTTCAATATACGTGTTGTTTAAAGTTTTTTTCGACCAAGTAGGAAGAAATTAAATTTTGTATACCCCTAATTAATATATTATTTATTTTATTTTATAAATTAGTGAGCTAGAGGATCAAGAATTAAACAGGTAAGTTCTACAAAAATTTTACTAAAAATATAAAATGATACTTGGCATGAAACAAAAAATAAGCCACAAAACGACACTAAGGAAAATAAACATAGAGAATAAATCATAATTTTTTGTGTTCACGGTTGCATAATTTTTGAACAATGAAACAAAAAATAAGTTGCAAAACGACACTAAGGAAGATAAACATAGGGAATACATAATAATTTTCTGTGTTCGCGGTTGCGTAATTTTTGACAAATTATCTAGCGAACAAGAACTACTTCTCGAACGCAATGTTAACCAAAAATATGAAAGTATATTATTTCATCACCTTAAATTACAACTGTTGTTTAGAAATGTATGTGAGTAATATAAGTTCACAAAACTAAAAAAATAGCAAGAAACTATTACTTGGATTAACAAAAAACATGATTAATCTTCAACAAATTTAATAATAAAATAACAAAAATTAAAAATAGAGTTAAACAACATCGGAATAAACAATTTAATAAAAATCCAAAGAATTAAAAGTCTACTAGATGGGAATAAGGATGCAAAAAGCAATTAGTAACATACATATACACTTCAAATTATTGATAATGTAACGCGATCACATGTAATGTACATAAACCACAAAAAGATCCACAAATATTTATCATGCAAGCTTGGAAAGCTATTCTTCCTTTATGGGCCAAAAGAAACTTGAAAAAGATATGTCTACCGCACAATCATCTCAAAGTTACAATCAACTAACAAAGTCGTGCTTCTAGTAGCTTCTTTAGGTATCAATCTCACTAAGACTCTATGTGCAAAATAAAAAGAGGAACAATGCTTTCACAACTACTGGCAAAGACATAACTTATCATTTGGGATGAAACCCCCCCATGGCACACATATAAACCTTCGACGCTCTTGACAGAACTCTCAGAGACATACTCTTAGAACCAAATATATCAGCAAACGATAAATCACTCGGGGGGAAAATTGTCTTACTGGGAGAAAACTTCCGCCAAATTTTATCGGTCATACCACAAGGAACATGAGCTGATACAATGTTGGTATCTATTAGCCAATCATATTTATGGGGTTAGTGTCAACTCCTAACGGGTGAGAAGAATATGAGGCTACATCAATTAGAAACAAGATCCGTCTCATGGTTACTTAATGTTGGAGACGGTACCGCAGCAGTAAGCGATACATCGCTTGAAATGAACAATCGGGATGAGCGATATTGGTTCTGTGAAGCTTCCTCATGGAAAACACTGGGAACTCATCCGAAAAAAGCGGCAATGTGAGACTATTGAATATCTTTTAAATTTTTATTACCTTGTCATTTTGCTACAACATTCATATTCAAATTAGTTCACTTTTACCCATTAAACACTCTAAAAACAAACCAACAAGAAAAACCCCAAAGAAAAACAACAAAAACAAGTCACGCTTTAAGATTCAAAAGTCCCAAAAAATCATGAACACAAATTGTTCCAACATGGTGCACATCAGATCAAACACTAAAGAAGAAAGATTTTCTCACAATGTTTCACGTCACTATTCCTTTCCTCTCCCATAACTCTCCTCCATCTCCTTTCATATTCCCAGACTCAATTTTATCGATGGAGAAATTCAGCTAATAGATTCAATTACAAAGAGATTTAATGCCAAAACAATGCAAAATACGCTACTCTGAGTTGTTCTCAGATCGCTAGGAACCGAGCAACATTGGTTTAGATTTTGCACATGCTGCCAGAAAAGTTTGGCAGAAGGCTTATTAAGTCATCGATTTGGGGAAAAACGCTGGGTGATAGAGAAAATGGAAGATTGATCTTAGAGATGATCGATGGTGACAAAATTGGAAGTTTCAGAGGATGAACAGAGATATGATGACACAGGCAATGATGCTCCAAATGGGGAAGATAAAATTTCAGGCAAGAGTAAGATAACAACCCCAAAGACTAAAAAAATTATTTATTTTCTTTTTCTTGTGTTTTAAAGATTTTCAATTGTAATTAAACACAGGGCCTGTGGAAGAAGAAGAAGAAGAAGAAGAAGAAGAAGAAGAAGAAGAAGAAGAAGAAGAAGAAGCAACAAATATGTTGGATGATCAAATTGGAAGTAAGAATGAAGCTTTTCATCATTGAAAATCTCTCTGTGGGTTTTGTTCCTCTTCTAGCAGGTCTTGTGCATATATGCATTCATCTTTGAGTTGCGTTTTATATCTATGTGGGAACACTTTAATCCTAAATAGAGTTTTTTCTTTCAAAGGTAGCGAAGAAGAAGAAGAAGTAGAAGAAGAAAAAGGAGAAAAAGAAAAATATGATGATGATCAACAAGAAAGACTAAGGAGCTTCTAAAAACTCCAACTTCAGTCAAGAAGCTGTTTCACAAAAAACTTATTTTTCTTTCCAAAATTGAGCATGTAGTTGCTCAGGATGCAGGAGATGGAATATAGTAGTAGAGATGGATGCAAGCAATCCTTTAAGAACAATTGAACAGCTGAGAAAGATTGTGTTTATATGCAGAGTTGGAAGAAGAAAGAAGCGCATATTCAATAGCAGCTAACCAGACAATAGCAATGATCACGAGGCTACAAGAAGAGAAAGCGAAAGTTCAGATGGAGGCATTGTAGTATCAAAGAATGATGGAGGAACAAGCCGAGTATGATCAATAGGCCTAGCAGTTTTTGAAACATTTAATGGTTAAGCGAGAGAAAGAGAACGAAAAACTCCAGAGAGAACTAGAGGTTTATAGAGCAAAGATTTTGGAGTATGAGAAGAACAAAAACAAAACTATGTACAAATGCGATTGCAAAGCTGATGATGATAGTAAAAAAGAAAAGAATGGAGAAGAGGATAACTCTTCTGAGACTCGTGTGGATTTGGAAAAGATAACATTGGATTGCATAAAACATATGGGCATGCTTGATGAATCTTTAATTGAAGAAGAGAGGTTAGTGATTTTGGATCAACTTAAGGTGTTAGAGGACATGCTATTAATAATGCATGACAATTAATCTGGAGAGGGTTCAAATTTCCAAGAGAATTCAGCAATAGTTATGAAGAAGAGAGTTATGAACATAAAGGACTAAAAAATTCGGTTCACGAATCTCACGACCCGTTTCTCACACTGCCCAAAATAGCCGGAAATAAAGGCGTCCACCACCAGTCAACGTTTATCATCGACCAGCTATTAACCACGGCGGCAGAGCTAATTGCAATCACATCCTCGCGCAAAATATATTGAGCGGTACAGCCTCCACTTTCATCAGCGGCTTCGTATATAACCGAAATTCTTCACTCTCTTCTACAAGATTTACCATCACCGCTTTCTCCTCCATAAATTAAGACTTACAGATATTGAATTCACAATTAGTCCCCATATCAGACCGGACAAAACTCCACTTACGTGTTCCAAATATAAGTCTTACTGGTAGAAAACACTAGAATAAGTGCATCAAATGAAATAGCCTCTTGGAGAATTATGAAAAGAAATGGATAAGTAATATCGACGCCTGTAATGTTTTTAGAAAACATCGTATAGAGTTTTCATTTGTCTGTCTTTTATCTCATTGGAAACTTTATGAACCTTGATGTTATGAACATCATATTGACTCAAGCATCCATGCTTTTTCAACCTTTCTGTTACTGTGATTATATATGGTTTTTGTTTTTGTCTAAATAATTTGAAGGAGCAAGTTAGGAGCGGTGATGCAAGTGCAACAGAGCTCTTCGAGCACAGTGCAGTGATGCTGACACGAAAAATTTTATCCTGCAGCCAACAAGTTTTTGCTTCAAGCCATCCAGAAACGAGACGGTGACGATCAAAATCTTGCTCAGGTAGTAAAAAAAGGTTTACACACATACTGTAAGTAATAAAGCAATTTGATAGTCTATACAAACCTAGGGACATGTTTACAATGCTCTTGGAGTAAGTTATGTCCGAGAGGATAAACTAGAAAAAGGAATTGCTCAATTTGAAATGGCGGTGAAGCTGCACCCCAGTTATGTAAGGGCTTGGAACAGCCTTGGGGATGCTTATGAGAAGAAAAAAGAGCTTCCTTTGGAGTTGAAAGCATTTGAAGAGGTTCTGTTGTTTGATCCGAACAGTAAGGTTGCACGGCCTCGAAGAGATGCCTTGAAGGATCGTGTTAAGCTCTTTAAAGGCGTTGTGGCGGTTGTCTAAGAAATGGTGACACGAGAAAGCGCAGACAAGGACTCGAACCAAGAGCCATTAGCCTCTCTCCTCTTTGTTTTTCTTTCTAGTTGGTAATTTGTAAGGAGATTTTATTTTTGTTAATATGAAAATGAAACTATGACTCTGAAAAAAGTAAATAATAAAAAGTTGGGAAAACGAGCTATTTTCCCACGAACAGTAACCATATAGCACCAATTCCCCACGAAACGTTTACCTATATATAATTGCCCATAATGTCATATTTAAATTCCTATTTCCCCACAAATCGATATTTCGAAACCCAATTATCCACGAAGCTTGGTTGAGACGGGTTTAAACGGTTTAAGGACACATACCGAAAAACAGTGAAAGAAAAACGGAATAAGGAAAACCAAAACCCGACCCAGTTTCGTAAACGCACAAGTAGTCGTTGCTATACATGAAAAAAAAATCCCCAATTGAAACAATCAAGAACCCTAAAAAATCAAAATCTCGTAACCCAGATCTTTGAAAACCATGAGTCACGAATCTGGAGCATCGAGCACCACATCAAGTAGCCGTCTACGAGGAAGAATCAATGGTGTGCCAAAGAAATGCTGGTGTGGCGAACAAATTGTGGGGCTAATTTCAAAATCTGACCTGAATCCATTCTGGAGATATTATCGATGTTCCTTTGTTGTAGCGAATAAGGTAATCACAAAACTCAACTGAATTGTCTATGATTTTCATTGTTTTGATTCTCTGTAATGTCTCTATAGTTGAGGAATGACAATCATGTTTTTAAATGGGTGGATGAGGCTATGTTA
>OVAN01010139.1:0-16075 GCA_900406275.1 Anastatica hierochuntica | reverse complement strand
TTCGATACCCGAACCACTACAACGTACTTAGCTGTACGTTTGCAGTGATTTTTTGGGTGAAAACCTGAGCCATCAGTAACAAAGGAGGAAATACACCAAGCCTTACTTATGATGGGAAAAGATAAAGCGCCAGGACCTGATGGATTCAATACAAGTTTTTTTCAACAGCACTGACATAGCATTGGTAAAAGTATTACTGAGGTTGTTTTGCATTTCTTTTCTGAGGGATATTTAAACAAGGATTTAAATCAAACTCATATCTGCTTAATGCCTAAAGTAGTTATCCCTCAAACAGTGAAGGAATTCAGGCCTATTAGTTTGTGTAACGTTATATATAAGATTATCTCAAAGGTGCTAGCAGAAAGATTAAAACCTTGGCTCCACAGAATTATTTCGGAGAATCAATCAGCTTTCATCCCCAATAGATACATTACAGACAATATTATCATTGCTCATGAACTTCTGCATAGTTTTTGTAACAGGAATAGAAAACAAAAATTTATGGCTTGGAAATTAGACATTACAAAGGCTTTTGATAAATTAGAATGGGGGTTTATTGAATATATGTTAAGAGCATTGGGATTTTCTGAAATATGGATACATTGGGTAATGAACTGCATCACTTCTGCTTCATATTCTGTTTTAATTAATGGTTCACCAACGGGTAAAATTTAACCAAGTAGAGGAATTCGGCAAGGTGATCCAATATCACCTTACATCTATCTGCTTTGTGTTGAAGGCTTATCTTCTATCTTGTATAATATGCAGAAACGTGGAAATATTCATGGTTTCAGAGCAAGCAGAAATGGACCCCCAGTAACTCACCTTTTATTTGCAGATGATTCCCTCCTCTTTTGTAAGGCAGAGATCGATGAATGTACAATGGTCGCTAAGGCACTGGAAGATTATGGTAAAATCTCTGGACAGTATGTAAATTTTTCAAAGTCTGCCTTAGTATTTGCTAAGAATACATCATTAAACATTGAGGAAAGAATAAAAACTTTAACTTCTATACATAAGGTAGGAGGGATAGGTAAATATTTAGGTCTCCCAGAGCTAATAGGCAAGAACACATATGAGATATTTAGCTACTTAAAGTAGATAATTGAGGATAGAATAGAGTGTTGGTCAACAAAGTTACTTACACCTGCAGGATAGGATGTCTTAATTAGAGCCGTAGCAACCTCTATTCCAAACTATGCCATGCAGTGTTTCTTATTACCTAAGAAGCTGCTTTATAAAATAGTGCAAATAATCTGAAGCTTCTGGTGGGGATCCACAAAAGATAAGTATAAATTACCCTGGATTTCATGAGATATAATAACTAAGAGTAAAAAAGATGGTGGTTTAGGCTTCAGGGACCTGGTACATTTTAATAAAGCTCTTATTGCAAAACAAACCTGGAGAATCCTTAAATATCCAAACTCTCTCATGGCAAAGATACTGAAAGCTAAATATTTTCCAAAAACATCTGTTCTTGATGCAGTACTAGGGAGAAGAGTATCCTTTGCCTGGAAAGGAATATAAGAGGGAGCAAAACTCATTAAAAGTGGAACTAGAAGTATAATCAAAAGCGGCAAAAGAACTGAAGTGTGGTCTGACAATTGGTTGCCTTGTACACCACCAAGACCTCCAAAACCACGAGAAGAAGCAGGAACCAACAATTTGAAAGTCTCTGAATTATTTATAGAAGGTACAAGACAATGGAATGAAGATATGTTGACACAACTTTTTGATGATCAAAATATATCCATAATAAAGAGAATCAGGCCAAGCTTGCATGGAGTAGATGATGATATAGAATGGGCATATACAAGGAGTGGGCAGTATGAAGTTAAATCTGGATATCATCGACTTCATTCAGGTGAAATGCAAACTTGCGCCCACTCTCAAATACTTTTCAATAAGCTATGGAAACTCCCAGTCAAGCCGAAAGTTAAAATGTTTTGGTGGAGAGTATCACACAAAGAATTACCTGTTGGAGAAGCTTTCCAAAAAAGAGGTTTCAAAGTAGATCCAACTTGCCAACTCTGTGGAGAAGAGATAGAAACAATCCAACATCTTCTATTCAAATTTAGAGTTTCCCAAGAAATATGGAGTTTAAGTCCCATCTCTGATCGACTAAACAACACAGGTGAATTTTTATTAAATAATGACTTGAAGCACAATATTAACTGGGTTATTAACTGTACAAATATTATAGAAGAACAAAGGTGGAACCTTCCAGCGTATATAGGTTGGCAAATTTGGAAAATGAGAAATATGTTGATTTTTCAAAATAAAAAATCTTCAATACCAGAAGTTATACATAAAGCCATAGCAGAGATGAGGGAGCATGTTGAAGCAAATAAGAGTGATAATGAAGCAATAAACCAGTCAGCTAATTTGATCACAAAATCAAAAGAGCAGTTGGATTCCTTTAGTCAAGAGTCTATATGCATATGTCTCCTAGACGCTTCATGGGTATCCAATAAAGAAAAGGCTGGAATAGGTTGGCTTCTAATCTCTCCGGAAGGTAGAAACAGGATACAAGGAAGTGCAGCCATTGATCCTATAGAAAATGCTCTAGCAGCGGAAGCATTTGCACAAAGAGAAGCTGTGTCGAAAGCTAAGCAATTTGGATACAACAAAGTATTATTTTGTGAGGATAATCAAACTCTCTATAAATTCCTACTGGAAAAGAAGAGTTCAAGGCAGAAAAAGCAAAATAGTCTTTACGGTATCTCAAATTTCATTGATGATATAACGAAATTATCAGATCAAGACATGAATTATAGCTTTAGGCACATACCAAGAGAACAAAATATGGAAGTAGATGCACTTGCAAAAACGGCTAGAAGACAAAATGTAGACTATAGGATTATTTGGCTTTGAGAGCATTGTATTGCTGCAAGAGTTATAAACTGATAATCTAAATATAAAAATGCGGCATTGTGAAAACTTCTGTTGTAATCCTTATTTCTACTAATAACTTATTTTTGTCGAAAAAAAAGATTTAATATATAGGCAATATCACAAATACGAAATTATTATGATGGCATAACTATTATCCCATCTTTTCTTTAATAGAAAAACATTTATTATTAACTGAACTAAGTGGTGAAGATTTTGGGTGCAAAAAGACTTGCAGAAAACACATGAGGTAAAGTAAATCGATCAATAAAAATGGTGAATTAGGTTAAAATTTTCAGAAATTATTGGACGAATATACTCACTTTATAATTTTTAGATCTACAATAACAAAAATAATTATTTTTATGATTTAATTTTTTCGTAGTAACTTTAAAAGGAAATTTAAAATTTTGAACTAATTATGACATCAACAATGACAATCTGCAAAAACAAGTTAAACTTTTGACCGAAGCCTCCAATAATAAAACAAAATGCTGCATGCTAATAAGTTTTCGCAAAGCACATGTGTCTGGAACAACTTCTGGTTTGTTGTTTCTCAAAATTTTATGGTCCCGTTATTGATTTTAAGCTTTGATAGATCAAGAGATTCTTAACACCAAAACAAAATCTTTATTAGCTTTAGAAAACTAGCTAAAAAACTAAAGCTCTCACAAAACTCTCTCAAAGCATCAAAGAACAAACTCTCTCAAAACTAAGCAACAAAATCGACCCTTTATATATGTTTAAAGACTTCTCTTAATTCAACTAGGAAATAGATTAAAATATAGATAACTCCTACAACTTTTAATCATTATCCTCTTAACTAAACCAAACTAAACAATGCCTCGATTTAACATCTTCCAAATCGCCGAACCATAACTCGGTTTAGGCTTGCTTGTTGCTTAAGTCATTCAAGCTTAGTTCAACATTCTCCCTCCTAAGATTGAAGTAGTTTCTATCAAATTACGAACACCGATAAGATCTCTCGTCTCCTTGAACTTCAGTCTACCAAGTGCCTTAGTCAGAATGTCTGCCTTCTGCCTTTTTTTTGGTCACAAATGTCTGCCTTCTGCCTATCTCCAGAAATATGCTCCACTTCTATCAATCCCCTTTCAACGCACTCTCTTATGAAGTTAAAACGTGTGTGAATATGCTTGCTCCTTCCGTGGAAGACAAGATTCTTTGTAAGAGCAATTGCTGACTTGTTGTCGATACGAATGACCACTCGTTCGCACGCCTTCTCATTGATCTCTCCAAGCAAGTCCTGAAGCCAGATTGCCTGTCTAGCAGCTTCAGTACTTGCCATAAACTCAGCCTCACAAGATGATACTGCAACCGTTTCTTGTTTCTGTGAGCACCAAGTAATAGGACTCCCTCCCAAGTAAAACATATGACCAGTTGTGCTTCTTCCATCATCTGGATCAACATTATGGCTACTATCACTATAGCCAATTAATCTCGACTTTCCAGGTTCCGAAGTCATGAAACTTAAGCCGAAGGTAGTTGTTCCCTTTAGGTACCTAAGGCATTGCTTTAGGGCTGCACCATGCGATTCCCTTGGGCTAAGCATGTACCTGCTTAGAACTCCCACACAAAAAGACAAATCCGGTCTTGTATGAAGCAGATACCTCAAGCAACCAATGATCTTGCGATAACTGGTTGCATCAATTTCTTTCTCATGTTCGGATTTAGATAGCTTGGTGCCTGGGTCCATCGGCGTGTGTGCTAGGTTGCACTCGCTCATGCCAGCCTCCTCGAGTATCTTGTTCGCATACCGTCTTTGATTTAAAATCACTTTCCCAGCTTGTTGTGATACTTCTATCCCAAGATAGTATGTTAGTCTTCCAAGATCACTCATCTCAAACCTTGAAGACATCTCTTTCTTAAACTCATTGATGACATCCAAGCTTGTTCATGTCACAAATAGATCATCCACATAAACGGCAACTAAGAGAGTATTACCTTTCTCCATTCGTCAAAAAACAGATGGATCCTTGAGACATTTTCGAAAGTTTAGGTCAAGCAGAATATGATTAATCTTTTCATTCCAGGCTCTAGGAGCTAGTCGTAGTCCATACAAAGCTTTCTTGCGCTTATAGACTTTGTTTTCGCTTCCTTTAATCACGAAACCATCAGGCTGAGAAACAAATACTGTTTCTTTTAATTCTCCATGTAGACATGCAGTTTAACATCCAAGTGATGTATTTCCCAACCATTCATTGCCGCGAGATTGATAAGTAGACGAATGGTCTCTTACGAGCTACCAGAGCAAACACTTCATCAAAGTCCACCATGTTTTTGAACATAACCTTTTGCAACTAATCTCGCCTTATGCTTGTTGATGCTCCCATCTAAGTTTCTTTTCAGCTTAAACACCCATTTTAAGTCAATTGGCTTAACTCCTCTTGGAAGATCTTCAAGACTCCAACAATCAAGTTTGGTGATCGACTTGATCTCTTCTTCGCACGCGTGTCTCAACTCACGAGAGTCTTTAGCGTCCTCATAACTCGAGGGTTCATCATCGAGACTTACAAGCATAAGATATCCTTCTTCTTCGGCAAACATGACGTAATCGTTTAGCCATCGTGGTTTTGTGCTTGCTCGTGAAGATCTCCAAACCGCAGGTTGATCAACATGGTCAAAAGCTGCAGTTTGATCATTCGGTTCATATGATTCACTCTCAGCAATATCTTCTTCGCGATCATCTTCTTCATCATCATCGCATCCGCCATTGTTAAGTTGAGAGTTTGCTTGCGGCTCAAGCAACTCTGTTTCTCCATGCATATGTTCTGTTTCACGATCGACAAGCTTGGTATCGGAGATACCATGATTTCCGAAGGTTCCTATCATGATTCCCAGCCTCCCTGCCTATTCTTGTTCTGAGGAGACTCTTGCCCAATTCCACGGCTTGGTTTCGTCGAACACAACATCATGACTAACCACTATCTTCTTCGTTTGCGGGTCAAACATTCGATAGGCTTTAGAGCCCGGTTCAGTGCCCAAATGGACCAGGATCCGCGACCTGTTCTCAAGTTTTTTTAGGTGTGGAACTTCCACCTTTGTATAACCGATGCACCCGAATATTCGAAGATGTTGAATATTCGGTTTTGATCCCCGAAACAACTCGTATGGCGTCTTTTCTTTAACCGTTCTTATAGACACTCTATTGGTCAGATATGTAGAATGTTTTACTGCTTCTCCCCACAGATAATTAGGAACCATCATGTGCTTTAGAATGCTTCTCGTCATTTCCATGAGTGTTCTGTTACGTCTTTCAACTACTCCGTTTTGTTGTGGAGTGTATGGAGCAGTTAAGTGTCGTTTAATGCCTGCATTCTCGCAGAAAGAATTAAATTCTTGTGAAATAAACTCTCCTCCTCTATTCGTTCTGAATGTTTGTATGCTCATTCCAGAGTCATGTTAAATCGTGATTTTAAACCTTTTGAACATTTCAAAGGCTTCACTCTTCTCCTTTAGCAACATCGTCCACATGTATCTCGAGTAATAATCTATAAGCACGAAAACATACTTGTTTCCAACTGCTGTATTTGGCGTGATGGGACCACAAAGATCCCCATGAATGAGCTCAAGTCTTTTTGAAGCTCGAAATAATGATGCTTGAGGAAACAATTTCATGGTTTGCTTTCCAAGTAAGCACGAGCCGCATATTTCCTTCCCAATATCAAATTGTGGGATACCCACGATCAATTCCTTTTGCATCATGGTTTTTAGTGTTTCGAAATTAACATGCCCCATCCTTGCATGCCATAATCTCGATGAACTCTCAGTAGTTGCAAGCAGACATCTCGACTCCTTGACGTCCATTCAGACTTTATACAATCGATTTCGCGACCTTATTGCTTTGGCCACAAGTCACCCTTCACGATCATGCATAACCAGAAAGTCATCCTTCATCCATAAATCACATCCCGATTCAGTAGCATGTCCAAGGCTTATGATATTGCTTTTTAGGTCTGGGATGAAGTAGACATTACTCATTCTTCTCAGTTCACCCTTTTGATCGACGAACTCAATCGCACCTTTACCTTTAATGTCAATATGCGAGTCATCCCCAAACCGAACCGGTGATTGAATAATCCACTCTGAAGAAATATCTCAGATCTCCGCTCATATGGTTACTGGTTCCATTATCCAGATACCATATATTATTCCCACCGTTGTTATCGACTTCTTCATATCGCTTTGGTATGATTTTCTTCTCATTCAAATAGATCACTTCATGCATCATGAGCTCATCAACATCCTGAGTATCATCATTATTGGCTTTGGTATGATCTTCTTGAGCTTCTTGTAGCTTTAGTAGTCTATCCGGACAAGTTGATGCGTAGTGTCCAAGCTTATCACACCGAAAACAAGTGATATTCGTGCCCTCTCCATGCCAATTCCTGCGACCTCCTCGTCCTCTTCCTCTGAAATTGCCGCGTCCACCATGTCCCCTGCCTATGAACTGGTTGTACGAACTCCTCTCCATGCTTGGTGAGTCAGAGTTAGCGAACATCAGTTTACTTTGGTCATCATGCGATTCGTCATCCTTTGAAATTCGCTCTTCGTATGCCTTCATACGACCTACAATATCCTCAAAGCTTGTGTTTTTTAAATCCAACACTTGTTCAAGAGAGGATACTATGTGGATATACTTTTTTAGAGGAAGAGTTTTAAGGAACTTTTTCACCAGTTTAGATTCTTCTATTTCTTCACCAAGGGCAGCCGACTTCGATGAGATGGCGGAGATCCTAGTCAAAAATTCTTCAATAGATTCATTCTCCTTCATCTTTAGTTTGTCGAATTCTGCCATTAGAGTCTGTAAACGTGCCTCTTTTACTCGTTCAACTCCCATGTGACGTGCCTTGATTGCGTCCCAAACCTTCTTTGTCGTATCAAGTTCTCCAACTTGTAAGACAAGTGATTCAGGAATAGATTCAAAGATTAAGGCAATCGCTAAGTCATTCTTCTCAACATCTGCCCATGGTGTTTCCAGGATAGTCCACACCTTGTGAACTTTCAAAATAGCTCTCATACGGATGGCCCATACTGTATAGTTTGTAGAATTAAGCATCAGGCACTTGACCGAAGATGACAGAGGTCCTCCATCTTTCGGTATTGCAGCGACTACGGGAAGATCAGCCATGCTCGATCTTCACGTCGGATTTTCTTCTCCTTAACCTCTGACGGTATGCTTTTGTTCCAAACGAAGAACAGGGCACAATCACAAACGATAGTTTGTTTCACAAACGGAATCAAACATCTTGAGTAAACAAAGTAGGTCGAATCTCATCTTAGTTTTTCTTCAACAATAGATTCGAACCTTGCTCTAATACCAATTATTGATTTTAAGTTTTGATAGATCAAGAGATTCTTAACACCAAAACAAACTCTTTATTAGCTTTAGAAAACTAGCTCCAAAACTAAAGCTCTCACAAAACTCTCTCAAAGCATAAAAGAACAAACTCTCTCAAAACTAAGCAACAAAATCGACCTCTTATATAAGTTTAAAGACTTCTCCTAATGCAACTAGAAAATAGATTAAAGTATAGATAACTCCTACAACTTTTAATCATTATCCTCTTAACTAAACCAAACTAAACCATGCCTTGATTTAGCATCTTCCAAATCGCCTAACCATAACTCGGTTTAGGCTTGCTTGTTGCTTAAGTCATTCAAGCTTAGTTCAACATCCGTGCCCATGCAATATGTGAGCTAGCTTTTTATGTTAGCTGCAAGAAGGAAAACGCGTTAAAAATAAAAGTTGTAATGTAAAAAAAATATATTAGGAAAAACAACAATCGGATCAGAATATTTTTCCAACAATTAATATTTTAATTTCCAAAGACACTTTCTCACTTTGATTGAGGCAAAAGAAAAAAAAAGAAGGAACAATGAAAAGGAAAGATACCAACGCATAATCACCTAAAACCCACTTACATGCTGTTTTTCAACTTTCACAAAATAAGTTTAAGAATATTTATTTAATTGAACATTTATATAGATAAATAGTGGATTACCAAATCTAATAGAAATAATAATACATACAAGATATAACACACGGAAATATTAGGTCTTAAAATATTGAGTTTGTTCCTTCTCCCACCTCCGTGAGATATCACTAGCTACGAAGCTTTCATGCAGATTTTAGCCACAACTTCAGTTATTACATTCATGCAGATGAAGGAATTGTATTTTAGACTCGATTACCAATCATAATCGTGATTTTGGAAAGTCTTTTGTTACAAAATGTGTAGTCTTAGCTAACAACTGATGAACCGAGGATTGGTTTCTTTGACTTTTTATCCCAAAATGATCTACAAGTTTTTTTTAGTCTTAATTTGTGGTGTTCTCGGTTTTGAAGTAATATCAGCCGAGGTCAGAGTAAACTCTGAAGATTTCCTTTTGCAGAACAAATGAAGTTTCCCGTTAACAAACCGAGTTGACTAAGAATCCAACGAATGCCGAGGAGCTTTTGAAGGTTTTATTGATTTGAAATTATTACAAGTGTTTTATCTCTCTAGATTTATCCTCCTCGGTACCTGCTCTCTAGTTTTCTATATCTGCTACTTAATGAACTTAATGATCTATTTATAGTAGTTTAAAGTCTACAGTAACTCGATTTAATTATAGTGGTAGACCGAGGTGGAATCCACGTGTTGTCTTCGAATTTCTTCCTGTCTTCTCTTTGCATGCATCGGTTGCGGTGGATACCGAGGCCTCTGCATTTACTCCACGTGTCTTCTTTGAGGCGTCTCAGACCGAGGAAGTGCGTCTCATTAAATGTGTAGTCGAATCTTCTGACTCTAGCATTTAATGTTGTCGGCCATGACCTCGGCCGAAGACTGGGCCGAGGTCATGGGCTTGACACTTAACGAAAATTCTTTCTAAATCTGATGGGCTTTTGATATTTGCTTTGGGCCCAACTGTCCTTTTTCCTGGGTTTGGTATTATGATGCCAGACCCGGGTCCAACAACAACGTTTTTTGTGGTTTTAGATTTTAACTTTAAAAATGTGTAGTTATAGAAAGAACTTCATAGTTTGTGTAGTTGTAAGACATGACCTTGGCATGATCATTGCCGATGATAGAGATGTCCGTATTTGGGTAGACAATTGGTTGTCTACCACTTCTTCTCTGCGACTTATAGGCCTGCCCCCTTCTGGTGTTGCAGCCCTGTTAGCTGATTCCCCTCGTGCATGAAACTGGTCTGCAGTTTCGGAGATCTTACCTCAGTATTCTGAGCATATTTCTAAGTTAGTGTTGGGTTCGTCTTTCGGACGGGATACTTTGGTTTGGCTGTATAACAAGAATGGTGACTACACTTGTAAAAGTAGTTATTCCGGCTTCGGTCGCTATACCATCCGTCTGATGTTACCTTTAATTGGCTGAGGAGTGTTTGGAAAATGAAAACACTCCCGAAGATTCAGAGCTTTCTGTGGCGGGTATTGAGTGATGCTATACCCGTGCGTGATCAGTTGCGATCGCGGGGAGTGATTCAAGTTTTTGCTTGTCAACGCTGTGGATTAACTGAAACATTTAATCATGTCCTCTTGCAATGTCCTTACGCCCAAGAGGTTTGTAATCGGATCCCTTTTGTTATTCCTGCCTTTGGTTCAACTCATTCTCTAGGATTCTTTCTTGAGTCGATGCGCTCTTCGAAGGCTCTGCCTCCCACTGGTTTAAATGGAGTAGATGTCTACCCGTGGGTCTGCTGGTTTCTCTGGAAATCCAGAAATCGTATGTTCTTTAATATGGAACATACCTCTCTGAATGACCTTGTTTGCTAGTCCCTTGACAGTGCTAGAGAGTGGCAATTGGCTAATCAGTTGCAAGATAAGGTGTTTCGTACAACACTCTCTTGCGCGTCTCATTCCTCTGTCTCGTCTTCCTCTAGACCTCCTCCGACTTCATGTTGGGTGGATGCATCATGGGATTCGTCATAGGGGAATTGTGGCATAGGTTGGTTCTATCGTTCACCTGAGGATGCCCCAATGGAGGAGTTTCTCTCTTTTCAGGAAAGTGTGACTTCTGTGCTAATGGCTGAGGCTCTGGCTCTCACTCTTGCTCTTCGCCAGGCCTTGTGTTAGGGATAGATCAGTTGCTCTTGCACTCTGACTCCCAAGTTTTGGTTAATCTGATCAAGTAGAAGGAAAATCATATTGATATTTTTGGTCTTCTGCAAGATATTAGGAATTTACTCTCTAATTTCTCTTTTCTTTCGGTTAGTTTTATTCCCCGTTCAGCAAACAATTTAGCTGATTCGTTAGCAAAATGAGCTTTTTCTACTCAGGTTTCTTTATTTTGTGAAGTTTAATAAAATTTGTTCTTTTGTGATAAAATAAAAGTTTGTGTAGTTGTATTGTGATTTAAAAGTTTTTGGCTACAACTCCTCGACCCTAAAAAGTCTGATTTATGTGTATTAGAGTACTTGCATTGGTGGGTATCTCAAAGGGGTTCTCAACTTAAATTTCAAAAAAAATAAGAAAATAGATTTTAAATCAAAAACTTGAGAACCAGTTCTCATTTGAGAACCCCATACGAACCTCTATCATGTGCCACTTGTTTACTTGTTATTGTTCTTTTTTTTTGTAAAAATGAAATACACCATTAGTTTTAAATCTATTTAATTATTTTTATTAGGTTATTTTTAATTTATTTTTTTTTCTATAAATTATCTATTTACAAAGTTCCATTTTTCATAATTTGAATTTATACTAATAACAATTGAATTGAAATTAGCTAAATTTAATACAAAAAACTTATTTATTTCTATTTAATACAACAACAATTATTAAAATATTACAAAATAAAATTCTGAGATTTAATAGATTTAAAATATTTTTTTAACATTTTGTTAATATAGTTTTTGATTGATGTGATGCAAAATACCATACTTTTTGGATATTTTTAAGAAAAAATACACTAAAAATATTATTATTATATTGGTTAGGTAGTCGGTTGGTTTCTAACCAATGGAACTCAAATTTTACCTAAATTTCTGAAAGTTTAAAATATCAAAATTATTATTATTATATTGATGAGATATAATGCGGATGCTCTTAGCTTTTTCTTCTTTTTTTTGACATCACTTCTTCTTTTCTAATATAAACACTAATTTGCATTTATTTTAGAATATTTATCTAAAATTGTTCGATTACTTAATAGACACACACACATATATATATATATATATATATAAACCACATATATGTATATATAATTAAGTTAAATTATAATGAATGAGAAAAATCATTATTTAGTTTTCTATCACCTTAAAAAGGAATTCCTTTCCCCAACCCCTAATTTTCTTTTTATCTTTTTTTTCTTTCTTTATAAATGAGGTATAAAATTGTAAAAATATATATTTATTGGACAACCCATAAATTCAATTACTATTTTTTTGTTAGGTTATTTAGTAAATTCACCCTATAATTAATATGTATGGAACATACCGATTCGTTGTCCAAAAGTTGAAGACTTCCGATTTGGTCGTTGATGATACGATTTCATCAAATTACATTTGACATAGCTACCTTGTCTTCTACGGTCAATGACTCAAGGATAAAATAGCTTTAGAGAACGACAAGATAAATTTAGTAAGAGTTATTTAAATCATATAAAAGAGTATTTATAAATTTATACACAAGGTAAGAAAGATTGTTAATTAATTAATTGCAATCAAAAGACTGAATCGTACAAGAAACCAGTAAATAACAAAGTATGAAAGACTCTTACCGCTCTTGTGTAAGAGTCGACTCTTACACAGAGTATCTTAGTTTTTTTTTGGTCAGAACTACTTTATTTTTGGATCGGTTTCGGTTCGGGTTTTTTCGGTTTTTGGATCCTTTTCGTATCCGTTTATGATTTTTTCGGGTTTCGGATCCGTTAAAAATATCCCGATCCGAACCGATCCAAAAATTCATCGGACCCGAAATGGATCCTAAATAAAAGGGTTTGAAGATCCGAGATCCGAATAATCCAAACCAGAACTGATCCGGAGATCCGAGTGTCCAGATCTATTTTGAAATTTTTTTTAAGAACGCCATTTGGAGTTCTTGCAATAATAGCAAAAAAATGCTAAAAACCCGTTAGAGATTCTTAGCATTATTTTATTAATTGAAAAATAGCTAAGAATCCCTAAAAAGTTCTTAGCATTGAACATGGTCTAAAGTCTTATTGAATAATGGTTTAGACATAAGACATTTTGCACAACAATAGAATACATAATGCGTAATAGTGTTTATGCGATATGAAATTGTGGTTTATGAATTATCTAGTTTTGATTGATTAAGTAACACAAAGGGTGGTAGAGAAATTTAACCTAAAATACCAACTAAAGTTTCTTTATCTTCTCCATATATATTGTTTGGCAGATAGTTGTTGGCAGGTCCTCTTAATTTACAGGCTTTCGAAAGTGGTCAACAATGGTTAACATTTAATTTATTTTTTTAGAAAAAACTTTTTAACGAATTCGTTGCGTTGGACCTTGGTTAACAAAATCCTGTAACAACAAATAGCAAAACTCAGAATTCAATACTTAGAACTTTTATTTCAAATAAGTTATATGAACCCCTCTCAAAATTATTGTACAAAATAACTAAGAGTTTATGTGCTTCAGATAAGATTTAATTCACTAAACAAACAAAAAGTAAAAAGCTCCATTTTTTAATAGTAGCTCGCTAACGTGAATGAAAGCATCATCCAGAGAAAACTCCACGATAAAGTCTAAATTTTATCCGTCGAATCTGTCTTGAAAAACGGTGTGATCACCAAATTTTCACGGGTATTGGCGTAGAAATGATCTTTTGCTTGGCTTGAGAGTCTTGTGAGACTTTTGAGTCATCTCTGCTAATCATTCACCGTCTTTATCTTTTACGTTTTAAAACTATTGTTTCTTTTACAGTTTAAAAATATAACTAAAGTGCACAATTATAAGTCTATAGCTAAGAGACTACTAACTTCCCCACTAAGTATGAGAGACTATTTTATCACACTATTTTAAAATTTTAAGTACCCATCTAATCTAACTATTTAATATGAGAAAATAGTAACTCCTAAAGTTACCCATCAGCTTTTCTAAAAATTACAATGAAAGGCCACATCAGTTTTGTGCAATCAAAAAACTCGCTAAATGAAGGTGTTAATATCTTGGTATGTTTCTTCTTCAAACCCAACTACAACAGTTAATGGCTGATGTAGTGACGTTAATTTCTAGGCCCGCTTCTCCTGAAGTCCAATTCAAGGCACCCGACTTATGCTTTGTCATAGTCACTTCCTTTTCTTTTGTTTTCAGACCTTAACCGAACATTAAAACCAATGAGACTCCACACACCCTGCTCTAAGCTTGAAATAGCTTGAGGAACAAGTTAAGTATTTAGGAGTTATTTAAATACATAATAATTAGGAGTTATCTAATTATAAGTAGTTTTCACAATATGATTAGGATTACTCTATTGTTTTCTATATAAGGAAATACCAAAGATGTGCTATAACTTATGAGATTTAAAAAGTTGTTTTTACTAATCTTATTTGAGTACTTAATCGTTAAGTTCTATATTTGGTATTAGAGCCTTTAGAAACTTCCTGTCATCAATGGCAGCAAAAAGGATGAAGGAATCGAAACCAAATCCAAGGAGATCAGACCCTTCTCTATCAAGTGCCCTATGTTATCGCTCTTAAGATAAATAAAGTATGGGAAACCATAGATCCTAGGAATAATGATGAAGAGAATAACGACATGGCAATTGCTCTGTTGTTCAAATCGATACTACAAGCTTTGATTTTGAAAGTTGGGGATGTTGATACCTTAAAAGTTGTTTGGGATGCGGGATACGTTAAAAGTAAGACATGTAGGTGCTAATAGAGTAAAAGAGGCTAGGTTACAAACACTAATGGTTGTGTTTGATAGACTTAATATGAAGGAAGGTGACACGATAGATGTATTCATGGGAAAAATTTCAGAGATCACGTCTAAATCAGCAGCTCCCAATGAAACCATTGATGAAAAAAAAAACTCGTAAAAAAATTCCTTAAAAACCTGCCGCGGAAAAGATACATTGACGAGGGGGAAGAAGAGGAGGAGGAGGAAGAGGAGGATACACAAGAAGCTGATAATTTGATGATGCAAGAGGTGGAGGTGGTGTATCTCAACGAGCATAAGATAAAGCCAAGCACTTTTGACCCGACTTAGACAAAACGAATCAGTGGTATCTTGACAATTGATAACACTACTATTTTACATTTTGTAGTTGGATTTTTACTTATTTATTTGCCGGTTTTTAACGTTTTTTGACCTCTAGAGGTAGTTTTCTCTTATTTGTTATTTTAGAGACTAATCATGTCAAATCATCAAAAAAGATGGAGAAACGTGCTAATTGGACCTCATTCACATTTCCAAGCAAGTTTCATTGACGGATCAAGAAGACAGGAGCTCAAACACTTGAGTTTTGCATTTTACCAATCTGGACAATTTCTTAGCATCACAAAGATCACCATGAACTAAGGTGTTCCCTTCATTGTATTGAGCTGAAATTTGGTCAGAAGTTGGAATTTGGAAGTTGCTTTCAAATGCAAGTGATTTGAAGTCATTTGAAGCTGTGACAAAGAAGTTATAACCGTTTAAGCGAAGACATGTCCGTTTGTCTCAGAAATGAAGCAAGTGGAGCAGAAGATGGAGCTGAGACCAGGTGATGGAGTTTCCACCACCGAACGAGTGCTCATTTTTGGTAAACTCTAGTCCTAGAGACATTTCGTGGTCAGAGACAGATTTTGCCTCATATCTTTCGGTTCGTTTAACCGATTTTGATTCCGCAAAAATCGACATAACCAAGGACGACCTAAGAAGCCCTAACATTATAAATAATTGTATTTAGCCTTCAGAATAGGTAGAGCCACAAATTTTACAGAGAGTTACAAAGCCTTCAAAAGCTTTTAGAAATCTTTCATTGTTCTTCATGTTTCCAAGTGTTCTTTGGAGAGATTCATTACATACTTTGTCTAAGAGAAGATTTCTTTACTCTTGATTTATTTTATGATATTTTCATCATTTATTGGTTGATTTGTTTCATGCTTCATGAATGCGTAGTGTTGTCGGAATGAGTTTTAAATAATTTGTAAAGACCTAACTTCCGCTCCTAGCCCGCAAGATTGACGGGGTCTAGTTGTAGTACGTGAGGTAT
>OVAN01010138.1:210-15524 GCA_900406275.1 Anastatica hierochuntica | reverse complement strand
TCGCTTCGCAATCTATTTCGTATTTCATATTTTGTTATCTAACTCTCTTACTATTTCTGTTTTATTATCTTCGCAGCTTAGCTTTTCGTATTTTTACCCAATAACTCGCTAATTCGCTGTCTCGATCTGTTGATCTTTGGCTAACAGAGTCCGTGAACCACATAACATTGACAGTGAGAATTTCGGTTCCCACATAGACAATATATACTTAGTAGATTTATGCAGCTTCACTCTTGTCTCTAATAAACTGCAAAAAAGAGGCTTAAACTGCCATAGCCATTTCCTTAAATATCTCCATTTTAGACTATTATTGGAGCCCCTATATTCCAACAAAATATTTCAGTCTTCATAAAACAATTATTTAGAGGTTTTGGTATGTATCCTCAAGGCACCACGCTCTTGTCTTCTTTGCTTCTTAGATATGAAGTTAGTAAACTTTCCATCTATTTTCGGGTTATCGTCTTCCTCCAAGAAGGATTCAAAGGAAGAGGATTCCTCAAGAGACGAAGAGTATGATGAGGAGACAGATTACGATGAACTGTGTTGAAATTTCTTACCCTTCCTTTTATCTTCAGAAGCAAAGGACTTGCTAGTTCCAATGTCAATTACCAACTTTCCATCTTTGTTAGAAGATTTCGGTGACCCAATTTCCTTATCTTTAATAGAGGAGGATGAAGGTCCATTATTATCTGAGGTCTTTTCCTGCTCCTTTCATCTTCTAGAAGGATTTTTCTTGATAGAGCTTTTTTGTATTCAGTTTTATCAGAAGGGAGCCTCTTTTCTTAGGACAAGTTTCCGCAATATGAGTAGTAGAATTGCACAAGATACAGAGAATGAGAGATTTGGGTCATTGTTTTAATAAATGACCCACTCCTTGGCAATTATCACAAAGTGGAGTTAACCATGGGCAAGAGATTAGAACTCGGTGAATTTCCACTATAGTGAACCGAGCACTCATAACTTCCGGGAGAGGCTTGGTTGGATAGATGATAGTGAGAACTCTAGCCACTTCCTGATCTCTCATGCTAATTGTTGATGGATGGTAGTGTACAAGGTGACCAACCATACCACCAATGTGTTCTAGACCTTCCTTAGAGAAGAAATGCGGCGGAACGACTCGTAATTCTATCCCAACAGGAACTTCTGTAACTTCCGATACTGTGGAGGTGAGACCTGGTTCGTAGTCGGCTACAAAAATTGGTTAACCCTCGATATGCCACACTATTTGAGTTATGACCTAGCTCTTGTAAGGTTATTCGAAATGCGGATGAGAACATTTTTAAGACAAATTATTGAAATAGTGATATATCTATCTCTTATACTCCATATGTCATTAAGGATGGAATACATAGCCCTTTTTGACGGCAGGTTTCCCACAAACTGACCAATGATGAATGGTTTCAATCTGGTCATGTTTTTCAGGATAACTTCATTGGGGATGTCCACGCAAAGTTCACTAGATTTGAGAACGAACAAGGAGCCTTTCTTCATCATCTTTCCAGCAGAAGCTACAAACAAATCCTTCCAAGATGGATTGGAGAGAGGTTTCCCCTCTAGGTCTTTCTCTGAGGATGGACAACCAACAAGAGGAGATTTGAAATCTTAGGAAATGGAGCCTGAAATGGATGAGAAGAGACAAGAGAATGTTTCTATGGAGAAGAAGGGTCTGATTCAAGAACCTTCTTATCACGAAGAAAGTTATCAGATCCAGTCTTCGTCGAGATTTCACCTCTATCGAAAGGGGAATTGGTTGTGGGAGGAGGGGATGAGCGGAAACGAGGTTGGGTTTGAGATCTTCGCTTGAGTGGGGATTTTTTCTTGGCCATCAGAACCGACAGAGGACACCGCCACCGAGAACGAAAAAGACTAGGATTGAAGGATTAGGTTATTGCCTTTTCCGAAAATAAAAGGTTTTAACCAGGTAATCCTTAACTACTCAATGTCTAATAAACTTAATTTTCTCTTCTTTGGCTAGGTATACATTGAATCATATTCCTCTTTGGACCTGACAAAATTAAGTCTACGGTTCCTCTCTTTCCTTTTTAATTAAAATTTTCAAAATGTGCTTGTGGTTAATATGAATTCCGGATGAAAGTAAAATGGACTCAATTCCAATTGATATGCGGAGCCAATAAATCTGAATGTGCTAAAAAGAAAGATAAAGAGATCGATAAAAAAACTAAAATGATACCCTAGAAGAGAAGGGTTAAATCGACCCTCATGAGACTCATAGCAGAAAATGATACACTAGAAAAGTAGGAAAAAAATATGCCTCTCAAAAGCTTTTAAAAGTTCATAAGGAAGAGGAAAGGAATTAATTGTGAGATGAAATTGTTTAGGATTCTATTTGAGTTTGAGCTTGTGTGTTGTTTGATTGATACTCTCGCGAAGTGACAATACACTAGAAATTTTAGGCAGTAGTGATGGAGATATTGGATCCCTCTTATTGATTGTGAATGAATCGAGAACGTTGCTAATATTGTGGTAAAAACCTAAGGTTCCACCTAAATTTCAGCATAGGTGTTAGCAGATCAGGACAATCTAAGTTGCCAATAAGTTTAGCAAGTCCACATAGTTTTCCATGTTTTCATACTTCCTCTCCTTTTTCATTTTCTTAGCTAGAGGGCAAGCTAAAAGCTAAGTCCAAGGTTGATAATACTATTATTTTATCACTTTTCCTCACGTTTTTAATATGTTTTCTTTGTGCTTTTAAACAAATTTATGCGATTTGAGATAGTTTTATTGTATTTGCAGTGTTTATTTGAGTCATTTCAGATCAAACAATGCATTTTGGAGCTTCGTGGAGATAATTGGATATAAACCAGTTTATGGACAGTTTCCAAGCATCAAAAGTATCGTCCAAGAAGAAGGTCTTTCCCTCAAATTGATTTTGATAAGTTTGGGAAGGGTCTATAGAATTGAATTAGCTTGCACCTCGAAGTGGTTTCATCTCATTTGGAGGACTAGACAAATATTTGCACCAATTTTAGATGAAGGGTACGTAGAAAGGCCAAAACAAATGGAAAACAAACTGGGTTTCAAACCACACATTCACCAGACCCAAATAACTTTACTCCAAGCCTTTCCAAACCTAACAAATTGACTAAAGGCATTTTGAGACTAAGCCCAAATTGTGGAAGCGTTAAGACCCAATTCTTTACCTAATTAACCTAGGAAGTTAGAATAATATAAATTGATGTTTTTAGCCTCTTAATTTCGTAGGGTTGGATTTGGTTAGGGTTAAATAATACCTTAGAGGTAGGTACGACATCCTTAGGGGTCATGCCTTTTGAAGCCTCCAAAGATCCCATCTCATCTTCAATACGTCCATAATCTTATGCTCTCTCTCCTTTGGTTTGATATGAATGCTAGCTGTGATAATTGATTTCATGTTTACATGTTTTTGATCTATTAATTTACATGTTAGATAGTAGGTGACATGGAGTCAATGAGTTTGCTTGAATATGATTACTAAACAATTAGGCTTTATCAATAATGTTATCATCTTTGTTTATGCTATATTGTTATTTGCTTAATAGGCTAGTTTTCAAATAGATCTTAGGTTAGCTTCTATTCCAAAAGCTTGACATATTACTAGAATTAGTAATCAATGAGACTTTCTAAATAGGCAACAAAAGCATATCGATTTTGAATCGTGAACCATCAACCCTATCCGTATTATGCATACACTTCTTCATCAAGGATCATGCTAAAGTCGAGTCCATTGGTTATTAAGTGAATAGAGTCTCAAACCTCAAAAGTGGAGAGGGTTTACAGTAGTGGTTGTATTCTAGATCGAAGCATTATGCCCCAAGTCGAGTCTTAATTTCTGCTTCCTTACTTTAACTTTCTATTATTTGACACATATCATCTCATTGACCTATCCTTTGTAAATTAGCATGTAGAGTAGGTTCATTTGCACTTATAAAACCCTAAAAACTAAATAAAAATGTGACAAACCCCTTGCATATTTTGTTCTTAGATTAGTCCGAAATCATATGAGTTATAAGTGTAAATATCTACTCTCTGTTGGGATGTTGTACACCTGCAGTTAGGTTTTAGTTGGGGTAAAACTTGACCCCACATCAAATAACAAGGAGAAGTTGGAGATACTCAGAATTTGAGGAAGAACTCTATTTGGGGGGAGGGGAGATTGTAATAACCCCAAATAAGATGTAAGACACGGAAGAAGCCAATAAAAAAGTCGAAGGGAAGATGGTTGAGTTGTGGCCATAGAAATGGTTGAAGGATGACCAAAAGAGAAATTTCAAACCGAATTAATTTTTAATCCACAGTTCATTGTTCAACTAAATAAGTTGTTTTAACTAGCCCAACGAGCCACTACTGGACCTATTTGACTTGCTTAAGTTTCTCGATGACTAAGTTGTACAGAATTTCATATGATTCAGCCACTTGTCGTGCTCAGAAACTTTTGTCGAGAAAGAATCGTTAGAAAATTTTAGTGGATCGGAAAAGCTCGCCATTTAGATTTAGTTGTTCCAAAAATATAAGAAAATTAAATCTAAGTTTTAGGTAGGAATGACCTTAGTAATAAATTAAAAGCATAATGGTCGGAGGAAAATAATTGTGGCCGAGATAACTATTTTGTAGTTAGGAAAGACCTATGGAACGTCTGGATCTGAATGCCAAACATTCAGAATATATTGAAGTGTGTTTGGTTATGGCTCATCCTGAAGTAGTTGTCCAGCTACTTTCAGTGATGTAGCAGTTTCTGTAGAGTCATAGACATGTGTCGTAGTGTGAAAGAAGCTTGGTGTCTACTTCTGCCACCTTGTGCTTAACCATTCCACCTCCATAAGCACATTCCCTCAAATTGTTAGATATCTCACCCCATTAGTTATGTTTCGAATTCTAAAACGTGATCAAGGTCACCCCGACTTTGAGCGAAAGGTAAGCCTAAAAATATAGGTTTAAGTTTTAGATTCATAAATAATTAGCTTACAATTAAGTAGTTTTCGGTGTTTCGAAAATCTAGAATTCTATTGTTCTAGGAATAATTCGAAAGAGGCTCCAAGCTAAGCCAGTTGTGAGGTAGGAGTACGCTAGGATCAAATTAAATATCCAGAAGCTCAGGTGAGCTTCAGATATAGGAATTGATTATCGAATGAGCTGTTAGTGCCAACAAAGCAAGAGTATTGACTGGTTCATACACTGTTAGGTTGCTTGTTGATTGTTATGATGATTATAACGATTATATGATGCATTTGAGTGTGATTTTGGCAAAATCAGCGGGGAAAGAAAACCTTGTTGATTTTGACTCTAGTCCGACTTTTTCAAATGACTTGAGAGGTGTAGGATAAGTTGGCGCTTCGGCACAAGAGAAATATGACCTCTTTTAACGTTATTTTCCGTACTCCGTGAATCGGATGCGGGGCAAAAACCCTTTCTTTTGGTCCCAAGGCTCGCTTCGGCAGGCCAATCCGAGCGGAGTACATTGTAAGGTTGGAAGTTTGGTTGGGGCAGCACTTCTGTTAAAAGATGAAGAAAGTTTCCTAAGATGAGATTTGTTGGAGATAATTTATCCATGAGCAAAAACAATCGGGTTAGACCAAGATGTCGACCTCCGCTTTTGGCTTCTAGCTTCTGGGCCAAACGAGTCCTCCTGCTTTCAGATAAGAAGTAAAGCTTCTAGAAATATATAAATATTCATTATTATCATGATAAGGTCGAATCTTCCTAAACATAAGAGAAAAAATGAAGAATTATATGGATAACTTGAAGGGAAAAGGAAATCCTAAAGAGAAAAAGAAATATTCCATTATCTAAGAATAAACATGAATATTTCCTAATCCTAAAAGCATGGAACGACTTTTCTACAATAAATAGGGAACTCCTAACCCTAAGAGGGGGATCTGATACCATCATATTCCATTATAATTCGTTCAACATAAAGGGATCCTATATCATCCTAAGTCATCCAAATCAAAGGGACTCGACATGATAAACGAGAACACTCTTTATCATGAGGTCCACCTTGACAAGGGTTCATGGAATACCCGAGGAAAACAAATTTCCACATCATACATGCAACCTCCTTGACGACACATCTTCAAGGGTCGTATGAGTAACATGGGAGCACGAGGACATAAGTCTACAAGGGTCATGAGCACTAAACAAGGAAGAAGAAAGGTCATTACCTGCTAATGCAGTAAGATTCCTACAATCTATCACCAATTCGACTATATGTATAAGCATATAGTACCCAAAGCCTGAAGGACGAACCCAGAAGACCACCTTCATCGATATGCTCATAATAAGCAGATCTACGTTATCTATTCCAAAGAGATCAAGGTCTCTACTTGTTGTAGCACGCCTACAAGTCTACATATTTGTATGCCAGGACCCCCTGCCCACAAGCAGGCTGACACAACGACTTCCTGCCCATAAGCAGGAAGACACCATGGTTAAGAAGCATATCGACAAGTCTACCAACTGATCCAGGCCATGCGCCTTCTAGATCAGATGATTCCTATCAACCACAAGGCCACGTGCCACCTAGGCCACGCGCCACTTATAACATGAACTACAGATGGCTTGATCCCTCACTGAAGGGTATGTAGGCAATCTATACAGGAGAATGCAGCTATAAATCTAAACACCTTCCATGGTGACGTGCTCCAACACCTAGACAATGTCCTTGGTGGCAGGAATCACAATCTGGAGGAGGAAGCCCGTGCGTTCAACATCAGTCGAAAGACCTCCAGCCAAAGGAAGCAATATGACAAGTTGTCTCCTTCTTCCTATCATTCCGTAGAGCAGAGCACGGGTCCCTTGTACCAAAAATTTCCCTAAAAGTTTGGCGCTAGAAGGTGGGGTAGTTTTAACTACGTGACGACGTGATAGGAGGAAAAGGCATTACATGTTTTCTCGCATAAATTCGCAACTCCGATCACTTGGAGCAAAGAACCGACTTGATCTCACCATATCCAAAGTTCACGCATCTGGAAACCCAGAGTAAGACTAAGAAAGAATTAAACGGTCCTCGAGCTTCACCAATGCACCAAGGTGCATAACTCCGCGCCATGTAAAAAAAATGTAAGGTCCTTAAGCAGTAGGCAACACCTCTCCAGGTTTACGACTTCAGAAAGTTCCAAAAGGAGGAAAAATCAAAGAAAGAGTTGCTTGGAATGCTTTAGACATACTTGACCACCACTAAAAGATAAACAGAAAATCGCCTTCCTTCCTGGTTAATAGCTAGTATGTAGAAGTTCAATCCAAATAAGCTAAAAAGCTGGGTGAAGAGAACACCTCTCAAGTACTCAATGAATCCCTCAAAGTTGTTCAAACCCTACAATGACCATGGTCATTGAACAAATGAACACATCTCACTAAAGCAAGAGTTAATGAACTTCTGTGGAAAAGTTCCCTGAAAGGAGTTTTGGACGAAAAGTCAAGAACCAACCAATGACATGAGGAGAACTGCGCAAACACCAGACGAGTTGCATCTACTACTTTGCCTCCTGCCATAAGTGTGCTTTCCCACGAAAGGAGTTAGATATAAAATTGACATCGCATCAAAATGTGCATCAATCAAATCTTCTACTCTATTGTATACAAAAGAGATCAAAAGAAGCCAGGAGAACACATGTTCCTGTTATGAATAACCATCAGAGGAAAGATTCTGAAATTATGGCAGTAAACTAAGGTTCTCTTTGGTCTCCCATGCAAAAGAGTTAAGGACTACATTTTGTTCTAAGGAAAAAGGGGGGGGGCAAAAAGCTAAGAGCAGGATAAGGTCAATAAGCCAGCAACCTGTAAAAGCCATAAGCCAGCAGCTTCATAATGGTAGGAAGCAGAGGCCTTTCGAAAGCCATAGGCATGTGGCCTAACAAATTTAGAGAGCCAGAGGTACTTTGAAAGCCAGAGGACAGCGGCTGAGAAAGGGCAAAAATAGGAAGACCTTACAAAGAATTGTGAGCAGGAGGCCATACAAGGGCATACAACAAGAGATAAAGAAAGGTCCTAATAAAACATAGAAGGGCCATGTAGTATACACCAATCAGATTGCATCTCCCCACCCTAGGAGACATCATGCACCATGATTAAGAAATTTTTAAGCTGGAAAGGAGCATGGCGACGTGCCTAAAGAAGCTCCTAAGGAAGCAAGGTAACATGCCCCAAGAAAGTTACTATGGAAACGAAGACCACGCCTCTGAAAATTTTTGAGAATAAGAAATTTCCATGAAGGAAAGAGGCTATGTGCCTCTACAAGTTCTCGAGGGACTTAAGGCCATGTGCTTCAACAAATTCCTAAGGCTATGTGCCTCTGCAAGCTTCCAAGGAAGTAGATCCAAAGTTTTGTGCCTTCATAGGGAAGATAAGAACCGAGAGATTTCATACACGAAGGGAAAAGGCTGGGGGCACACGAGTTGGATTACCACCTCTCAATGAAAGAGTAGTAATAGCAACAAGCCCTTATCTATATAAGAAAATTAGGTTACAAATCCCAAAAGCTTTGCTTAAAAAGGGAGAAACCCTAAAAAAGAGCAATAGTAAAAAATGTTTACTCTGACTTACAGGACCAAGAGGTAGTAAGCTGCTAAGTTCCGAGCAGGAAGCATCATTACTTACTCCTACTTACCATTAAAAGAGGTAGCAAATTGCCAAGCTTTGAGTTTAAAGCATAATATCGAATAAGCTTATTCTGGCTTAACGGACCAAGATGTGACAAGCCGACAAGTTCGAGCAGGAAGCATCATCTTAAAATTTCTTATTCCTGGTAAACAGACTAAGAGGCACCAAGCAGCCAAGCTCTGAATAGAAAGCATCAGTGCTTACACTTGCCTGACAAACCAATAGAGAGTGAAAAGTTGGATTCTGGGCAAGTGAGCATGCTACTGATGTGGGGTAATGTTGTACCCTCACTAAAACTTAGCTTCAAGTGTACAACATTCGCAATAATATTTAGGGATCGAATCCATAGGGACTAGCAGTCACACTTAGAAGTTATATGATTTTAGACTAAGCTAAGAACAAGATATGCAAGGGTGTTGTCACTGTTTTTATTTGGTTTTTATGGTTTTATAAATGCAAACGAACCTACTCTATATGCTAATTTATTAAAAATAGACCAATGAAAATATATGCATGAAACAACATAAAGTTAAAGTAAACAAGCAGAAGTAAAATTCGACTACGGACATAATATTTTGGTCTAGAACATAGTCACTAAGGTAGATCCTCTCCACTTTCGAGGTTCAAGATTCTATATCTAAACACCAAAGGACATCGTCTTTCGGACGACCTTGTAGTGAGTAAACACGCATTAAATGGATCAAGATTGATTATTCATGATTCTAAGTCGATCCACTTTTGAAGCCTACATAGAAAGGCTCATTAAATACTAGATATAGCGGTAAGTCAAGCTTTTTGAATGCACACCACTATAAATCTATTCACAAACTAGCTTCATATATGGATGCCATTAACGTATAAGCAAAGATGATAACATAATTAACAAAACCTAACCGATTAGTAATCCTTTTCAAGTAAACTCATAGACTCCTTGTAATCTATTTTCTAACATGCAAAGTAACAGATAAAAAACATGTAAATACAAAATCAATCATGGCAATAAGTATTCATATCAAATCAATGGGAGAAGGATCGATAAAACCAAATGACGAAAGAAATATGGATGTATTGAGATGTGATGGGTCCTTTGGAGGCTACAAGGAGCACATCCCCAAAGGTTCTCTTCCTTACCTCCTTAGGAATTTATCCAATCTAAAACCTAAACAACTCTCTTCAAAACAAAATCTAAAAGCAACTATTTATAGTACATTTCCTCACTAAGTCAAAATGTGTAAAACTGGGTCGTAAAGCCTCTAAATGTTGCGCTTCGTGTAAAGAAGTCTTGATTTTAGTTCTTAGCCATGAAAAGGCTTGTAATAGATGCACTTGAGACTGTAGAATGTCTAGTTCAAAAGCCAAATGGTCTTCCTTTTTGTTGCCTTTCTACGCACCCTTCATATGCGAGAAAGTTGGACCAGTCTTCAGTAAAATTGGTGCAACTCTATTTCTACTATTCCAAGTGATTCAGGACCACCTTGATATGAAAGCTAATTAAATTCTCTAGCTCCCTCCCAATTTCATCAAAATCCATTGAGGGAAAGACCTTCATCTTAGATGATAATTATGATGTTTGGAAACTGTCCTGAAACTGACTTTGCTCCAATTAGCTGCACAAAGCTCCAAATGTTATAGGTTGACCTGAACTGACTTGAAATATCACAAATAAAAGAAAACTACTTTTAACCATTGAGAATTACATAAAACACTAATAAAACATACAAAAATATAAAAGCAAAAGTTGTAAAATAATTGTGTTATCAACTCTCTCGGACATAGCTTTTACCTCTTCCTCGAGCTGAGAAAATGAAGAACGAAGAAGAAGTTTGAAAACTTGGAAACTTACTTGGACTTTCTGAACTTATTATTGACTTTAACAATTAAAATCCACTAATACCAGAGTCAACATTAGATAGAACCCTCAGTATAACTACAAATGTAACAACGTCCCCAATTCAGCTACGACCAACAAGAGTGACCCAGGATCTCCATCACCACTCCTAAAATCTACAGCGTGCGATCTTTTCGAGGGAGTATTGATCAAAGAACACATAGACTTAACTCAATCAATATCCTATCATTTTACAGCCCAGAATCGGTTCATATCCTCTTCCTTATTCACTTTTAAATGATTTTTAGAAGTTGATTTTTCCCTACTTTTCTAGGGTATCATTTTATTTTTTCTATCAACCTTTGAGAATCAATTTTTCTCTATTTTTCTACGTTCTCATTTTATTTTTTCTATCGATCTCTTTATTATTTTTTTTCTTTTAAGCATGTTTGGACTTATTGGCTCATTCATTGCCTTGCATCCAAAACCCATCAAATATAAGCATCTTTTTGAGGTTTTTTATTAAAAGGAAAGAGGGGAACCATAGACTAATATTTTTAAATATGAAGAGAAGTCTGATTCGATGTATACCAACCTCCAAGAAAAGAAAATTAATTTCATGAAGTGTTGAGAGGTTTAGGATTACCCGGATATCAAGTAATATGGTGTCTTGGTTAGCTGATCCAACTGTGCTTTCCTGAATGGTAAAAGTGTAGCCAAGAACTGACACTATGGACACTAGTCCTTAATCACTGAGTTAATTCGAAGCTAAGCTCGTTTCCGGACTGTTTTGACTCAATAAAAACATTTTTGTTTTAATTTTTTTTGAAAATGACTAAAAGATAAAAAAAAAAAAAGAATCATTAGTAACAATAAGAATCCCCCAGACTTAACTTAAAATGTCCTAGTGTAAAATCAAGTCAGATGGCCTTTTTGATGTTTCAGTAAACTGAAATGAAGAGCAATGGTCCGTTTTTTGTAATGCGAGAAGATTGCTCCGACAAAACTCAAAACTTACTACAAAATAGCAAAGTTGGTTAGTAAAAATGAAGTGTAAAGGCTGAAGCTCATACCAATATTGTTATGGCCAAGTTTGGTCTCTTCGGAATGCTCGGTTGACTCATCCTGATGAGAAAATGGGCTGGTGTGTTTCAGACCGTTCCAAGGCTGGTTTTTCTTGAGAAACGCCTTATTCGTATGCAACTAAGTAGTAAACTGTCAATTTGACATATTGGTTCGTTTGGTGGAACTTGATTTGGTCGTGACCGAGCGCTTCCAAATCTACTTGGGTTGTTCTTCATAAAATTCCCACTTTATCTGGACATTTTTCAGCAGTACGAGTTGGTTCAACTCCTGGATAAGAGTTTCAGAGAAACCAAATTTGTCGGTTTTGTGTCTCGTTAAGCCAAAAGTTGATGAAGATCTCTGCCAGCTTCTTTCTCATACTTTTTTGAAGGTATTTGATGATGTTCAGCTGGCGTGGAAGTTGGTTTTGCTTAGATTGCTCTTTAGGTGATTTGATTGTGGTTTTTGTTCCTTTGTTCACATCTTTGAGCCTTTGAATGAAGATGTGGAATGGCTCTTCCTTGACTAGATCACTCATAGCTTCAAAATAATCTTCATTCTGAACACAAAACTCTTTGGCATGAATTGAAACTGAAGTTCTTTCTTATATTTCCTTTGAAGTCTAAATTCTTGCAATTTTTGCTCCATAAGCTCGCCTTTATGTTTAAGGGTCTTTGAGGGGGTTTTAAATCCTTGAAATGTCTCTTAGATCCTCTGTGAGATGCTAGAAAAAACTTGGTTGATTCCGTGCTTGGTGGCAATTAAATGGTTAAGATGCAAGATATTGTTCAGTTTAGGCTCCTTGTAGCTTCAAGTGTGTATCCTTATGTTCTTGAGGTTCCAATCCTGAAAATCACCATAAAATGGTATGAATATGTTGAATTGACTTGACTACCTTGAAAGATTTGAGCTTATGCATAATCCGGCGAAGAAAATTGTGAAAATTCGCGTTTGGCATTGTTTTTCTCAGCCATAGGCATGTCCAGATGGGAAATGTGTTGGTCGGGTTGTTGTAATGGATGGTCGGGATGGTTAAGGCTCAAGAAGGGTTGGAACTGGTTGGCAAAATGGGCAGGATCAGACTTAGACATGGCGTGGCACACGGCCGGTGGTGGAGGCGGAATGCCTCGACCGTGTGAAGCACAACGGCCGTGACACCGGTCGGGGGGTTGTTTGTTGACGGCAGCCGGTCATGGGGTGTCTCTAGACTGGTGGTGCTTGTTTCCTTGGAACGGGTGGTGGATTCCGCATGACTTGTCGGTGCCTTGTTTTTGGCGACACCCAATATTTCGGCTCAAACGTCTAGAACATGTCCGGATTGAATTTTCTCCATTTTTCTTCATTTTCAAGGTAGATTCCTACAAAAAACAAAGTATTTAAACTTAAAAAACTTATAACACAGAAATTAAAATTCTTATTCATAAGATCAAAGCCTAAAAATCAAAATCAAATAAAACTAAAAGAATAAAACTTATGGGTTGCATCCCATAGAGCATTTGTTTAAAGTCAGTTAGCTTGTCTTCTATGAATTTTTATACGTGAGGTAGCCATACTGGAGAGATAATTCACCATCCTCCTATTGTAGATCATTGAGATAAAATCTCCTCTTGTTTTTGTACTTCTACTTCCAAAGCAACTCTTTGAATCGGTTGAGGACACCGAATCTCCATTTTTGGGTATCCATGAGGTGTTATCTTTTAGTAAAGATCTTTATCGGTATGAATGAAGTACATTCATCCATTTAGCGAATCCATGATAGCTTCTACAGTTGCAAGAAAGCTTCTTCCATGTATCAACCTTGACGAATGCTTCATCGCTACTTCAATAGCCTGAAAGTCAGTAGGCACAAGATCATTATTAATTATAATTACGGTAACACGTAATGATCCTATAGGTCTTTTTATCGATCCATCAGCGAAGATGATACACATTTCCGAATGCATGAAGTTTGTGACCAAGTCGTTCAACAATATGTGCTAGCATGAGAATCATTCTAGATGAAGAGTCGCCCAAAGCATTTTCAAATACTTTTTTGTTGATGGAACACTTGATGATGAAGAGTCCTAGGTCCTCCAATGTCTGTAGAATGCTAAAGCGCCTGTTAGGATTCCTGACCTGATTGAAAAAGTCTTCTATTCTTTCCAAGTCCTGAAGATTGTTCTCAAAACATTTCCTGAGCTCCTTTTGAGTAGCCCATACTCTTTCAAATGTAATAGCAAATGGTAGCTCACGAGATATCTTGAGAATTGCTTTCCAATTCTCTCTTGGAATGAAGGAATTTACTCCTCTTGATCCCAAGTAAACATTGTCGTTTTTGTGCTCAAACCAAGGCCTACTTTTTGGTTGAGTGGCTCATATTCTTGTTGTCCTCTTAAAGGGTGTGGGATATTCCACTCCTTGTTGTGATTATTGATTGTCCCATGGCTGGAAATCAAAAGCTAGGACCTCTCCCTTTAGGTCATTAGGCTTAGTGACAAAATTGGTGGAATATTCTTCGTTCTCCACTAGTTTCTTATTGATGTCTTTGAGATGAGAGCTTAGGAGATCACGAATCACAAGGGTTTGGTAGTCCATTCTTCCCATGTTTTCCTTTGAATTCTTCCATCCTTGTGTTAGTTCCATTGGCACTATAAACCAAATTTTCTAAACTGTCTTCCAGCTCTTTGATCCTTTTATCCTGGTCTTCTTTTAAGTTTTTGATCGTAAGATTTAAGATTCTAAAGTTCAAAGAACAATTCATTTTCTTAGCTTTCACGTCCTCAACCAAAGACTAAATTCTTTTGTCTATAGCTTTCACATTTCTGCTTTCTTCAAGATGATTTTCAGCTTCTCCTTGAGTTTCTATAGACTTTTGTACGGAACAAATGTGGAATAGCTCTTGGAAAGCTGATTCTATGTGATTTAGACTCATGTTTAAGCCTTGAACAGTGACTTCAAGCTTCTCAATCCTCTCTTCAAGGGCAAAATTATGGTTATCTTCTTTTCCATATCGCCTTGAATTACGAGAAGTTACTTAGACAAGTGTTGAATCCTGAACTCACGAGACTTTAAGGGTGTGTAAGGAATTAGAGGATGAGATAAGGACCTTGATACATCTAACCTTGGTGTGCTAGGTCATGGAAGATGTCGCAGTTGCTCATGGGGAGAAAAACTGTGGGCATTTCGGTTCAGTGATCTCCCTTCAGGGTATTAGAAGTGCAAATCCTCTTTTTGGGGTTCGTATGAGTTATCCAGCGATATGTAGTCAAGATACCAACCTATTTGATTGTATTTGTGTCTTGTACTTTGCCCCCAATCACATTCTCCTTGAGTTTAACGTCTTGGCTCAGCATAGTCTCTCTCAGGCTGAGGATAGTACAGAGTATCCTACATGAATTCAAGTGAATTAGGATTAGAGTAGCTAGATCCTTCAAAATATTTGTCCATAGATGTAGAGAGGTTTA
Source organism: Anastatica hierochuntica (assembly GCA_900406275.1). Lineage (NCBI taxonomy): Eukaryota > Viridiplantae > Streptophyta > Magnoliopsida > Brassicales > Brassicaceae > Anastatica > Anastatica hierochuntica. The sequence continues at coordinate 593 of OVAN01010138.1, read as the reverse complement.
GGGTTCCCAATTTTAGGCTATGATTTCTTGTATTTTCCCTGAAAAACACAAGAGAAACAATTAAATATGTTAGTAGAATGGAAAAATCAGATTCTTACCAGAAAAAGAATAATTTCAAGTGTTATTATCTACAAAAAAGGGGAACCAATATATTAGTAAGTTAATCTAAATCCTAAGTTTTAGAATCCTAAACTAATTAAAGAAGTTAAAAGGAAAAGCAAACCGAAAGTTCTACAAGAAAACCTAATTTTCTACAAAGAAATCGAAATTTACAGAGAAAGGAAAAGAAAGAAAAGTTTTAATAGACACTATGGTCAACGACCAAGCCTGGTCCTTGGCGCCAACTGGCGCCAGGACCAAGCATGGTCGTTGGCGCCAACTGG
>OVAN01010137.1:0-16076 GCA_900406275.1 Anastatica hierochuntica | reverse complement strand
CGATCTTGGACGTTGATTTCGAGATGACCATTTTTGACACCAACAATTTTGAGATAAAAACCATGTTGTTTTTTGTAACACAGTCGAAGTTCAAACTGTGCGTAGAGAGGAGAGAGGAAACAACGTGCCGTTTTTTGTTCCGAAACAAGCTACGTGTTCTTTTGAGACAAAAACCATGTTGTTTTTTAAGACAGTTGGTCAAAGGCCCACTTTCTCCAAAAGCCCAAGAGCCCATGCGGCGCATAACGTGCCGAGCCGAGTCGAACAGACAGTGGCAAGGGTGCGCGCACGCGGGTTCACCCAATTCTCTCTTTCACAACACATTTGAAGTCCTTCGTATGTGCTCCCATATATATGCTAGTGAAGTTCTCAATCCCTAAGCAATGTGGAACTTTTCATTTGCATTTGTTATGACTTACAACATCATAGCATTTTTAGTAGGCCCCAATTCCTCTCATTTATCATTCACATTTTACTATATTTGTCTCCCAAATATTTGACTCTCGGTCCAAATATTATTTAGACAATAATGCTCCAACAATCTTCTATATGAATAGAAATAACTTTAAATATATGAAGACAAAAAAGACTATTGACTGTACTGCCTAGTACAAAATTGACTAACTGGAGAGAAGGACTTTTCAAGAGCATCTATATTTTCCTATTAAAGTTCTGTGGACTATTGTTCTAATTTGTGAAGTGTAATACCCATATTTGGTCTTTAGCCTGTTCGTTTTACTAACATGACGGTGAAGATGAGCGACCAAAAAAAATTATAAAACACTTCAAACTTTCTCTCGGATTCCAGTAACACATCAAAATAAAGAGGTTAAAGATTTTGAAACTTACCGCCAACAACACGTTAAGGCATGTGTAGATATCGCTGCAATATATGACGACAACAAAAGTGACTTAAAAATCTCCGACCACCCCTCCCGTGTGACCGACCCACCTTGTTCGACGGTCGAGTGTGTTAAATCGAGGAGGCTTTAAAGTCATGATTTATTATCCCTGCAATCATCACTCGATATTTCCCGTGTTTTGTCCTCACTCGCACGATTCCGCGAGTCACTTCCTGAAAGGCAATCCATTCTAGTAGTGCTCCAGCACAAGCACACTTAACTGTGGAGTTCTCTAAAAAAATGACCGAAAAGATAAGTACACTTTGATTACATAGGTAACCAAAATGTAACACCCGTCTCATCGTCTCCCGTGAACGGCGTATCACTTACCCTAAGTTGTACCTCAAGTAACTCATCATAACCAAATATCAACTTTATTAGTGCTAAACAGTGTCCACAATAAACAGAAATTAAATAAATTGAATAATCAAACTAAACCAATTACTTTTAAAAAACCAAATAAATAAATACATTTCTGAAAAAGTTGAAAATCAAATAAAACCATTGTTTCCAAAATTACCCCAGAATTTCCAGCTCATCCGACTACTCGTGAGTCTCACTTGAAAGAAAGAAGGGAAAAGGAAGGTGTGAGTAATAAAGGAGTCACTCAACGAGGTGGAGAATGCTAGGGGGGCATAAGTTTGCAGACCTAACTTAAGCACTTCAACCACGTTATCTAGTCCTAAAACAAGCAGCAAACATGACACTTAATGCGTCCAATTAACATAGGATAGTCCTGCCTACATAATATAAAGATAACTTCAGTGACCGCCACACCCTCCATAGAGGCTTCCTCATATGGGATAAGTGCCTATACACACCGCCCTAGGTACACTTTATCGATCTCTAGGGCTACGAGTTGACCGATCGACATGCCTCCGTATCCTCCTCAAACAAAAATCCGAGTTACGAACATCCTGCCATACCCTCTGCCAAGTTTGAAATCCCTGACTCTGAGTTATAAACGTCTCGCCGTACCCTCCACCAAGTCAAGGATACCGTGGCTCTGAGTTACAAACGTCAATCCGTACCCTCAGCCAAGTCGCGTCCATACTCATATACCGTAATTATATATAGTTACAATATACACCAAATGCAACCACTAGAGAAAACAACATGCAAATCTTACAAATTGTTAAATCATATAAAAATCCTAGGTTCAATTTTAAACAATCAAACAAACAATCAAGACCGAATCAAACTTGATACCAATCTTGTTATGGTGTTAAACTACGCAAGAAAGTGTGAATAAAGAAAGCCTAAGGAGTATATGGGTCTAACCCTCGCTTTAGTCTTTGAAGCTGCTGAAAATGTGATTCTAGACCTCTAGAAGCTCGAACAGATTCTCATACCGAAACCAGAACAAATAAATAGTCAGGACTGGAGAAAAGTAGTCCAACCTGGACTTAAGAAATGGAAAACCGTAAAAACTAGGTTAAACAGGCCTAAACATACCGAACATGTCAAACTAGACAGCACCAGCCAACCAGTCAAGGTCAACAGTCAACTATGGTCAAAGTCAATGTTCAACAATCAACATGTAGACGGTCAACTGGTCAAAGGAGTCAACACAGTCAGACTGAGTCAACTCGGACAGAGTCAACCAAGTTTTTAACCGACTCAATCGAGTAAACTCATGTCCGACGGCCAGGAGCAATACCTCGAGGAGCCTTTAAATTCATGATGTACTGTCCTACAATGACCATGCTATCTTTCCCCGTGTTTTGTCCTCACTCGCACGATCCCAAAAATCACTTCCCAAAGGTCACCTATCTTAGTATTGCTCCAGCACAAGCACGCTTAATTGTGGAGTTCAATCATAACAAGTGACCGAAAATATAATTGCACTTTGATGACATAGATATCCAAATAAATCTTTATAAGCTCCACACACACTACTATGACTCTATAAACCAGGGTCTCAGAGTCCGGCAATTATAAAGCGCAATGCCCTCGTTGTGCATCAGGATCGTCACCCCCGATGGTGTGAGTCTCTGCTATGAGTGCTTGCCTTTTTGCTATGAGTGCGTAGTTCATTAGTTGGTTTAGAATTCTCACAAGGGGTTTTCATGATTTTTCATTGCTAGGTTGTTTTAGACTGGAAAATTATCTACCAGATCTTCCTTTAAAATTGTTCTTAATGCTGAAATTAGATTTGTGACCTAGTTTCTGATAGAGAAACTACCATTTTGTGATTAAAAAAAGTATAAAAAGCTCCAAAATGAATAAAAATCCCAGATAAAACATGTAAAAATACGATTTTTCAACTCCTGTAGACTTAACTTCTTCCTTGTCCTCCAGCAAAGAAAATCCAAGAACGGAAAAAATGTTTGAAAATGTGGAAACTTACCTTTGTCATTTGGTATGTTGTCTCAGGGTCCTCTCAGTTATCTCCATACATAAGCACCAACATACAAAGATTAACTTCAACGTACTTCTCTTTGCTTATTTGTCGATGTGTTAGTTTAGATTATTGGTAAATATAAAATAATAAAAATGCTTTAGTTTTTTTCAACCATACAACTTTAAAAAGTAAAGCCTAGATTGGTTATCCAATTGGGTGGAACATTGTCGACAATAGTACATTCTTGAAATAAAGATCTAGTGGCTCGGACTAGATTATTCGCCTTCCCATTTAGCGTGCAAGGAATAAGATTCAGAGTGAACTCTGGAAGCAATGACAGTAAACCTTGGAATTCTTCGATGAGCGTCTGAAAAGCTGACCATTCTTTTGGGTTCTGGATTATTGAGATCAACTCGACATAGTCCATCTCAAAAACTTGGTAGATGATTCCTTGTTCGTTGAGTATTCGCATCGCCCAAAACAATGCTTCGATCTCTGCATGTAAGGGAGAAAGGCATCATCTCTCACCTTTGGCCCCCATAAATATAGTCCTTCCTCGTTCATTGAGACACAACCACCCCAAACCAGATATAGGATCTTTGTCTTTCCATACCCCGTCGATAAAACAATTTATATAATTTTGTCTCCACCTATAGGTTGAGGGATTCCTAACGTTACTAATTGATTCGTTTGCACTACATGTGCTTCTTTCCAGACTCTGAAGTCACTTTCCGCTTTACTTAAGATTTCCTCGTAGCCCATTTGTAACCCCTGAAAGACCATTTTATTCCTTGCTTTCCAGAGGTACCATAAGACCCATGGAAACATGTCACAATTTTCGTTCCCTAACTGTCCTAAGTGTTGACAGTTAGACTAAGCTCTCAAAGGCGCATCAACAACTTCAATATGCTTTTCATGTTGAGTTTCTATTTGGAATTTTACCATTTCAGGATTCTACAAAATGATTTACAAGGGAAAAAGAAGACTCATTATTACCGGATTAGTCATGCTTCTGGCAATGAGATTCCTTCACGATCAAGTTGTGTTCTACTCAAGCCGCTATTGTGAATAAAAGGAGAAAAAACAGTGTAAAGTAAAATTAACTTTGGACAGAACTGTCATCAATGTATCATTGGAAAACCATCTAAAAATAGGATAGGTAAGTGATCTTGTAGCAATTCGATTTAATAGATATGTCGATAGCAGTTCGATTTAATAGATATGTCGAATGCCTTATAGCTTCTCCCTATAGATAGTTTAGGATTCTCATATGCTTCAAAATACTCTTAGTCATCTCCATTAAGGTCCTATTACGTCTCTCAACTACGATGATTTGTGGAGGAATGTATGGGGAAGTAAGATGTCTTTTGATTTCAGAGTATTCGCAGAATGTATTGAACTCTTGTGACACAAACTCTCCTCCTCTGTCTGTACGGAAGGGCCATATATGATTCCATGTATCTTGTTCAACCAAACTTTTGAATTGTTTGAACTTACTAAACCTATTGCTTTTTTCTTCTAATAATATTGTCCACATATATCTTGAATGATCATCAATGAGAACGAACATATATTTGTTACCAGGAATAGTTTTAGGTGTTATAGGACCGCAAAGACCTCCATGTACTATCTCAAGTGGTTTTGTCGCAAGAAACAAAGTAGCTTTCGGGAATGCTTTCCTTGTTTTTTGCCACGCAAGCATGAATCACATATCTCCTCTTCGATTCTGAAGTGTGGAATTCCCACTATTAATTCCCTTTGTATCATGGATTCCATAGTTTCCAAGTTTATGTATCCCAATCTGGAGTGTCATCGATCTGAATCACTTGTTGAAGTCGAGAGCAAGCATGTGTTTTCTTTGCTCCTCATATGCACTTGTAAAGGCGGTTTCTAGACCTAATAGCTTTTGTGATTAACTTCCCTTCACCATCGTGACTAAGAACTCTCCCTTTAGTCGCAAATCACACCCGCATTCTATGGCAAGTCCTAAGTTGATTATATGTTTTTTAGGTCCGGCTATAATATACATCCATCAATGTTCTCAAATCTCCATCTTTGTCAATAAGCTTAACGGAACCTTTGCCTTTAATATCAATCTTCGAATCATCTCCAAATTTAACTTTTCCTGTAATGGTTGTGTCGATTATGGAGAAATATCGATGAGCTCCGCTCATATGGTTACTAGCTCCATTGTCCGAGTACCAGATGTTATGGTCACCACTATTTGTCTCCTATTTTCTTGGAAATATCTTTCCCTCATTCAAGTAGACTATCTCGTGTATCATAAGTTCTTTAGCTTCTTGCATATCTCTGCTCTCATTTTCTTTTACTTTCTGCAGTTTAAGTATTATATCTGGACAGTTAAAGGCAAAGTGTCCCAACTTATCACATCGATAACAAGTGATTTTTGATGTATCTCTTATACCATTAAATCTCCTACGACCTCTGCCTCTAGGAAAACGACCACCACGTCCTTTGTTCCTATAGTCTGAGTTAAAGTCTCGTGGTGTTTGTGATTCCATATTAGCGTACATCAGCTTATCTCGATCTTCTTAAGATTCTTCTTCTTTAGTAATGCGTTCTTCATATGTTTTCAAACGGCCAATAATGTCTTCAATACTAGTGTTCTTTAGATCCAATACCTGATTTAGTGTTGCGAAAATATGGATGTATGTTTTACGAGGAAGACACTTCAGGAACTTTTTAACCAGCTTGGATTCTTCTATCTCCAAGTGCAGCAGACTTAGATGAAATCTCAAATATCTTTCCACAAATTCATCTATTGTATTTGTTTCTTTCATCATGAGTCTGTCAGATTCATGCATGAGTGTTTGGAGTCTCACCTCCTTGACTCTCTAGGCACCAACATGTCGTGCTTTGATGCCCTCCTTTACCTTTTTGGCTGAGTCCAATTCACCAACTTGCAAGACAAGTGCTTGGGGGATTGATTGGAACAACAAGGTCATTGCCATGTCGCTCTTCTCGCCATTCTCTGTTTTAGCTTCAATGATATCCCAAAATTTATGAACTTTTAAGAAGAACTTTCATCTTAATTGCCCAAAAAGTGTAGTTAGCCGCGGTCAGAATTGGGCACTTAATGGACGAAGGACTCGCTCTCTCTGTTGGTCGAGCAGTTGATGTTCCAACTGTCGGTGTGATATCTCCCATGGTTGAGAGATCTCATATCAAAATACGAAGCAAGAACATAGTAACAGAAACAGAGCAACGACTTTTCTTCTTCTATGTTTTGCGTTTTTCTTCCTCGCGATGAAGCTTGCAAAGTATGGAACTTCAAAGCTTATCAATGGTACGAAGACGAAGATAAGAAGAATGCAAATAGAGTTTTGCTTTGGTCAAAGAAAACCCTAATATTCTGATACCAATTATAGATTCTAATGTTTAAAGAATTCAAGGATTATAAGAATGATTCTCTTATCAATTGAAAAAATACATGAAAACTCAATCTCTCTTAGAACTCTTAGACAACTCCTAAAACCTCTTTAAACTCTCACACATAAAACTAAGTCTGGATGGCTTCTTATATAGAAAAATATACATCATATTTCTACTATGAAAGCACTTAGCCATTATCTAGATAACTTCTAGATAATTAAATCCTAAACTAAATAGAAATAAGTTGCTTGAGACTCAAGTTATTTTTTCAAGCTTATCCAACAACCTTTAATCTCAGCAAAGTGTTTTGCTAAGAAGAGGACAAATTTTAAATTGATAATAAGATTCAAGATGTCGATATGAAAGTGGTGCATAGTTTTGATCTTAACAAACCTTGTTACCAAAAAGACAAAGAAGAAAAATGTCATCATGGATGTAGATGCTAAAAAGATGTATACGTGAATGAAGAAAACTTAACAAAAAAAAGTTTTAAAAAGCAAATGATTAAAGTTACCTTGTAAACAAATTTCATGACAAAGGCATTATAAACAAACTAATTTTTAATTAATTCCCGATAAATACGCTAAAATGACAAATAAATCGAAACTGATGGAGTATTTTATAACTCTAACTGTAGTTTTGTGCACAAAAACAAAAACTGTAGTTTTTATGAAAACCATTTATTTTTGAAAAGAAATGACGTTTTATTTTAATAAATAACGTTTGATGATAGTATTAACTACTTTGTAACAAATGTAAAAGATGTATATAAATATGAATACTATTCAACTTCTATAAATTTACAACTAGATCTAAAAAATATCGATACTAAAAAAGAAATAAAGGCAATTTTTTGTTCTTTAATTCTTTTGGTCTTTGTTTCATCATGTACGTTTATTTCGGTTAATAGGATAAATATGTATCATGTTTCCTATTTTTTGAAAATCTTTTTAGTTAAATCGTTTAATTTATTTTAAAAAAAAGTTTGTAGGTGTAGCAAATATCATGGCAAAACTATCAAAACCAACCACATTGCGTTCGTCTAGTGGTTTCCACTAGTTGAGGAGTTGCCTGTTGGTTCAGACTAGGGATCAATTCCCCTCTAGTGCGAAATTATTAGCTCCATGTTGGTTGCTAAAATCAAACTACAATAAAAGACTTAGAGGTTTTAGATGGGAGAAATATTTTATTTTAAGAAAAGTGAAGTGGCTCCGTGGATAGCGAGATCACTGTTACAAGAAGAGTATTGTGTAAGTTAAAGATCGGTTCCCTTTCTCTGTTCTCCGCCTTCTCCTTTTATAGGCGTTTCTCCTTGATTAGGTCGTTCCTTCCCACCAATTTCCACATGATCTTTTACCAATTTGCCAATGTTCTGTTGTACTATGTCTGATCTGCTTTATCTGCGGCCGAGCAGGTCTGTCGCCTGAGTATACGTTTGTCGAGAAGTCCAGTTTGTCGGATATGGGCTTCTGTCGTCTGTACAGAGGTCAGGAGCCCTCCGACGTGCTTTTCTGTATGCTTCCGCCGTATTCCTCAGTCTCATTCCTTGCAATCCTCGTCGCTTGTCGTGTTCTTATCTTCAGGGAATAATGTCATTATGTCTCCTTCGTACGGTTCTTCAAGGCTCTCCTTACTACGAAATGGAAACCCTTTTGTATGTCTCGCCTCGGACTTCCTTCCCGAGGCGTATGTTAAAGTCAGTCCTCGTAACTGGACTTTGACATTCTGATGGGCCTTCTTCTCTTTTTGGTTCCTATTTTCTTTTGGCCTTATTCTGGTGAGCCGAGGCTCAATCGGAGGGTGCGAATCCCTCCTCCAATAGTTAGTCCCCCCTCGGTTTGATTGTTGAGACACGAAGCAATCGAAAAGGCAATGAGTGAGCCTCGAGGATTTGATGGTATCTTTATTGCGGATGTGACTTTTGCGTCTGACGCGTGCTTTAGGTTTTTGTCTTGGAAGTTTCATTTTGTCGTCGAAACGTCCTTTCAGTTTTCCTAGGTTATAATTACTGCTTTCGTCTTCTTATAAAAAGGGGACTTGGAGTCGTTTCAGAGTTATCTTTTTGGCGAATTGCAGGTATCCGCTTTCTTCTCTCTCTTTTCTTTCTCTTGATAGGGTTTTTTGTTCTATGTTTCTTCTGCGTTTTTGGATCTCTGTCTGATTCTGATGGTTGGTCTCGCCGCTTGGTATTTCTTTTCGGTTTTTTTGGAAATGGTGACGTCTACGCGTGGCGATTCTGCTCCCTCCTCTGTTTCCTGTGGTCTCAGGCGCTTGGTGAGGGGGCGTCGCCGTGAGTCTTACCGTCGGGGTTCTCTTTCCTCTCGACGTGGGGTTGGAGGTTCTTCCGGTGTTGCATGTGATCACGACATAGTCGCAAATCTGTATAGAAGGGACATGATAGGGTCGTCCCTGGCGACATCTCAGTCTGTCCAGGGTTTGATTGAATCGTGTGGCTTTTCGAGAGAGCTCGCGATTTGCATTCCTGGGTCTGGCTGTCGCCCTTGGGATGCTCCTAAGGTATTCTTTTCCGTGTTTGAGGCCTATTTTTCTGACTGCGGACTTTGGTTTCCTTTACCTCGTTTCCAGGTGGACTTTTGCGAACGCCGGCGGGTTGCTGTTACTCAGTTGACTGCAGCCTCGGTTCGTCGTTTGGTTGGTGTCGTGGTCCTTGCTTCTAGGTTGGGCATGGAGGTGTCTTGTGAGTTCCTAGAAAGGGTGACGTCGGTCAGTGCAAGCCCTGATCTTCTTGGGTTCCTTTCTGTCAACTTTAAACATGGGATGAGATTGGTCACTGGGGTCGAGAGTGGGTTAGGACAGTGGTGGCGTCATTATTTTTTTGTAGCCTTTAGCGAGGACTCCGTTGTGGGGTTGTTTGCTTCCTTTAGGCGGTCGTTCTTCGATATTACTGGTAGAAGTCTTGGTTAGGCGTGGGCCCGTGCTTTTGCGACTTATCCCTTGTTCTAAAGTTGTGTTCTTGTCTCTTTGCAGTTGATCTTCCCTGTTCGAGCCGCTCTCCTAGTTTTGAGGCTAATCTTGCTCGTCTCCTTTGGATTCCTGATCGTCGGTGGCATTCGATTTTTGACCCGTTTGTGATTAGCCAACTTCACTTTGCTCCCCTTTCTCCTCGTAAGTTTTGGTGTTTTTCTTCGATTGTTTGCCGCCGTTGCGTTTGCTAAGTTTGTTGGTTCTTGTAGGTATCATGAAGCTCAATCTTCTTAACGTGCCCAGCTATGCCGAGCAGAAGCGGCAGAGGATCCTTGCCGAGAGGGCGAGGCGTTCTCAGGAGATCAATTCTTCTGAGCAGGCTGCGCCTGAGGCTTTTTTTGACCCCCTTCAAGTCCCTCCCCCTTTTGGAGGTTGTTCCCGAGGTGAGGCTTGATGAAGGCGTCGAGTCTTTTGGGCCTGTTGTTGAGGTTCCTGTCGAGCCTTCTGTTGTTCTTCCTTCTTCGAGGGCCGGCTCCGAAGCGCAGCCCATCGAGGTCGTGAAGGATGCTAGTGCCCCTTCTCAAGAAGTGGCGGGAGTTCCTGTCGAGGAGCTTCCACTTGTTGTCGTCGATCCTCCTCAGGGGTCGACACTGTTTGGGACTCGGCGGCCTACTCTAAGCGCGCTGAGAAGAGGTCGAGGGATCAGCAGGACCAGGAGGGTCATTCTGATCCTAAGAAGGCGAGAGCTACTCATGCTTTTTTCTTCCATCACACTGACCACACTCCTCTGGTAATGAATCAGTGAAGTGTGTGGAGCTTTTCTTTAATTTGAAGCTCAACTCGCACATGCCTCGTCCGACGTTACTCGAGGATTTGGAGAGTTACGAGAGGTTGTCTGCTGATGGAGTAGCGATGATACTTCTTTCCTCTGAAATATATAGTATATTATATATTTTCATTCTTTTTGAGACGTGTTCTCTGTCTTCTAGTTTGCTGCGAGCATCAATAACGAAATCTCGTTCCTCCGCTCCAGGTTGGAGAGGGAGCATCGAAGGGCGGATGTGGCCAGTCTTGTGGCTGACGGCCTCAAGAAAGAGAGTGTCGCGCTGAAGGAAGCCCTTGCCCGAGCCGAGGCCAAGTTGGACGGGCATCAGGTATATTTTGAACGCACCGTTCTGTCCTATCAGCGGGCCTCTGAAGTGAGTTTGTATCATCAACAGAGGGCGGAGGTTGAGGCGACGCGTCTTGCTGAAGAGAACAAGGCGATTCAGGTTGAATCTCGAGGGGCTCGGAGCTCGATCAGGGGCCCTGGAGAAGGAGGTTTCCGGCCTGAGGATGCAGCAGGACGAGGCTCGGGCGAAGCTGAGCTCCGAGACGGACCGTCTTTGGAAGTCGAGGACGGAGTGGGCTACCCGCGAGAGGAACTCAACTGAAGAAAAGTTGAAGTCGCTGTTTCAAGCTCGTCTCGACAAATTCCGTCGTCGAGAGCAGGAGGAAGAAGAGCGGGATTCTCTTGTGGCCTCGTATCTTCAAGCCAAGGGCGCATATGAATATTTGTGCACAAGGCAGAGTTTGGGGGATGGCATTCCCACTTTCTTGAGGATACTAGGAAGGACTTCGAGGAGTAGGATAAGAAAGTGAGAGCCCTTGCTCCGATAGCCACACTTTCTGCTGAAGATTGGGTAGCGCCCTCGTTGGCTGACCTTGTTGCTTCTACCACTACGGTTAATATGTCTGCGCCCCTTCATGAAGATGTGTCTGCTTGTCAGACGGAGACTTGATGTCATCTCGACTAGTGACATCAAGGGTTTGCTCGGTCAATTGAGCAAAACTTGCACTGACCATCCCCGTCACAAGCATCGCAATGCCCTCCCTTCTCGAGGTTTTTGTCTTGATTTCTCGGCAAGGATGGGTTTTCTTTTGTTTCTTCTTTTTTTCGTTTCTCGTTGTAGTTTTATGTTTTTCTATCCTTGTTCGGCTCTTAGTGTAGATTTAGCAGCGAAAGTATATTTGTTTTCTCTTTAGCTTTGCGTATCTTTTGTTTAGGTTTCTCGACGAGGACGGGTTTGTCGCCTCGTTAGCTTTTGTGTAGCTATTTGTTTAGGTTTCTCGACGAGGGCAGTTTTATGCCTTGCGAATGAAATTTTCTTTTCGATATTTCGTTTTGTTTATTATGTTTCGCTTTAGTTAACAAGTGTTCGAATGTGTGGGGCGATCCGGCTTAGTTGTGGATTCAATTGGGCCACTGGACCCGATGTGAGGTAGGCTCGACTTATTTCGAGGTGCAAAATAAATTTTTGTGGGTGATCAGTCCACACGTTCGTTCGAATATTATTTTCGTGGGTTCGATTGGGCCACGGGGCTCTTCGAGAGTCCAAAGGATTTCACGGGTCGTCCCGTTTTGTGGTTATTTGTTTAATTGGTGCATTCGTTTTGCGAGGTGACTCGCTAATGCGTGTGTCGGTCGTTCGAAAATATAAGTAATATTAATAGATAAGTAGATGTGCCTTGTAAAAGGCTGCCTATGTACCCCGAGGGGATCAAGCCAATCATAGTTCTGATTACAAAAGAAAGGATAATACGTACTTAAGGCTTGAAGGTAGCCTTTTTTGCTTGCTTTGATCAGAGAGTGGTTCTATTGTTTGTTGTGTCGGGTACTTCACCTAGGTTTCTTGCTGTTTTCGTTAGTTCTTCGTCGTCATTAGTATCTTCGTTCACTGGGGGGTTGCGTAATTTGAGTTTGGCAATGAAGCAGGCTCGTGCCATTCCTTGGTCGCCTATCGTTTGTATGCCTGACGGCGTTGGGAATTTTAAGCATTGGTGGTACGTAGAAGGGATTGCTTCCATTGTGTGGAGCCATGAGGTTCCGAGAATGGCTTGTAGATGGACGGTTGATCGATGATAACGAACTTGACCAACTTGGTGACACCAACGAGGTGTACTGGGAGCCTGACTGATCCGATTTATGTTGTGGTATCGCTGTTAAACCCTGTTAGGGGTTTGGATGATGGTTTCATGTCGCAATCCTTCAGTTCCATCCTTTGAAGGGTTTCCTTGAAGATTAGGTTGACCGAGCTCCCTGTGTCGATGAGGACACGGGTTACTTCGTAATCCGCCATCATGACCTCGTTTACGAGAGGGTCGTTGTGGGGTTGGTCAAGTCCTGCGGCGTCCTTGTTACTGAAGGATATGTCCTGCCCTCTGGTCTTGGCGGGGTCGATCGGTTGCCCCCATTGGACTGCAGTTAGTACACGGCACTTATACTTCTTGATGGACCGGACGGAGTCGTTGTATGACATTAGGCCGCTCATAATCATGTTGATGCGTCGTCGGGCAGTTGGTGGGGGTCCGCGGGCGACCTCGCGTTCTTGGTTGTACCTATGGTTTTCTGGGTCGTCGTTGCGAGGCGCACCCAGTAGCTGTTCTTGCTGGGGTTCGTTGCGATTAGTCTCGTTCGGGCGCTTATATGTGTTTTTTGCATGGTCAGCGGACGTCGCATTCCTAGGGCGCACCTCGATTTCTTCGTTCTGATATTTCTTGAGCAGGATGTCATTCAGATGCCGACATTCTTCTGTCGAGTGTCCGTATCTGTCGTGGAACTCGCAGTATTGGGAGTGGTCCTGATCGTTTGCTTTTGGGTTCTTGGTTCCGGATGTTTTTGCGGGTTGGCTATCACTGACTGCGTATGCCATCGCCTTCTTATCCTTCAAGTAGTCCTTGTCAAGATGCTAACGAGGCTCCACGTACTCTTCCTTCGACTTTTCCTTGGCTATAGCTCCCTTTGCTCCGAGTTGTTTCTTCTTCATTAGCGCTTTTTCTTTCTCAACCTCAATGAATAACGTGGCTCGGTAGAGTGCGTCCACTAGTGTTTGGGGCCTGTTGATCTTCAGGTCTTACTTAAAGGCGGACTCGTACCATAGTGCGTTGCGGAGGGTGGGGAATGCGGCTTAATCAGTTACAGTCACCCTCGAGGCAACTTCTTTAAACCCGTTTGATGAAGTCTCGCAAGGTTTCTGTGGGTCCTTGGGCCAGAGCCCACAGATCAGCGGTCGAGGACCCTTGCCGAATGAACATAGAATAATGTTTTAGGAAGGCCGTCGAAAGTTGTTGAAAGTTGTCGATAGAGTTTGCTTTAAGCCGCCAGAACCACGTCAAGGCCTCGTCTTCCAGGTTTTCAGCAAAGAGCTGACAGTATCCCGCGTCGCGCTCTTCGGGGGAGAAGCACGCTCGTGCCATTGCTATTGTGAAGGTCGTTAAGTGCTTGCTCGGATCTGTGGTCCCACCGTATTTAGGGATATTTATTTTGCCAGGCTCCGGGACATGGAAGCGAGTGATTCGTTACGTGAAGGGCACGTTTTGGGCTTCTCTCAGGACGCGGCCGGTTTCTGGAGCAGAGCTTACCGCCTGGTGGACTTTCGAGTTGATTTCCTGCAGTTTTTGTTTCATGAGTTCTAACTCGTCGTCTTTGTCCGCGAAAGGGTTTTGTGGGTGTGTGTCGTGCTGAGGCAGACGGCTTGATGATGGGTTAGCTGGTGATTCTTGGGGGCTTTCTTCGAAAAGGTTTCTCTGGAGTTTGTTGATGAATCCTTGGGGTGTTTCTCGTGGTGCAGAAGGTTTGGGTCTCGTCGGAGTTTGGCAGTAGAACGTAGGTGAGGCGGTTATGGCGTCAAACCTGGCGTCAGTTGTTTTAGCCAACTCGTCGATCTTTCTGAGTATTGTGTCCAAGATCTGGGGAACGTTGTTAAGACTAGGCGGGGGTTGCTCGTCTCTGCTTTGTGTTTGGCTGCGCACTTCAATGATGTCGGATTCTCCAGCTAGAGCTGGGCGTCGCGGTTCAGGTCTCTCATGGGACAGTTTTATGGGGCTTTTCCTTTCGGTTGGGTCGGTGTAGCTTCGGTCGTCGAGCTTTGGAGCACCTAAGCCAGGGGGTCTGCTATTTCCGTCGTTCCCTGGGGCGTCGGAGTTGTTGCCGCGGATGATGTTTTGGTCGCCTTCGTCCCTTTTAATGCTTGGTCTTCCATCGTTTCAGTCGCTTTTCCTTCAATCGATCCCCATAGACGGCGCCAAATGTTGGTTGCTAAAACCAAACTACAATAAAAGACTTAGAGGTTTTGGATGGAAGAAATATTTTATTTTAAGAAAAGTGAAGTGGCCCCGTGGATAGCGAGGTCACTGTTACAAGAAGAGTATTGTGTAAGCTAAAGATCGGTTCCCTTTCTCTGTTCTCTGCCTTCTCCTTTTATAGGCGTTTCTCCTTGATTAGGTCGTTTCTTCCCGCCAATTTCCACATGATCTTTTACCAATTTGCCCACGTCATGTTGTACTATGTCTGATCTGCTTTATCTGCGGCCGAACAGGTCTGTCGCCTGAGTACACGTTTGTCAAGAAGTCCAGTTTGTCGGGTATGGGCTTCTGCCATCTGTACAGAGGTCAGGAGCCCTCCGACGTGCTTTTCTGTATGCTTCCGCCGTATTCTTCAGTCTCATTTCTTGTAATCCTCGTCGCTTGTCGTGTGTGTATATCTTTGTTTTAGGGGAAATAGATCTATGCGTAGTTGTAATAATAATATTTGTCGTTGTCATACTAGATTTTATGATGATGGTTACTAATAATTTAAATAATTAATAAAATGTTGCCTTCCTAACGTCTTGATCCGAAAGATTAATGCCAAATTTCTATACGAAATGTACTCATCACTGGATGATACATACCCAAGTTAATTGACCATGTTAATTGCTATACAAACTAAGTTATAAAAACAACTAAAACATGCAGAAAACTTACTTACAAATCTGTTTTTAAACTATATACAATAAAATAACGTCAATTGCTATAGAGTATTTTTAAATAACAACAAGATTTTGATCTGTGTTTTCAAACGCAAACCGGAAACATAGTGAGGTTGGATCAATAATAACCCCAAATAAAAGACCGGTTAAAAACCAAATTAAATCGATAAAGAATCATAAATCAACAAACCATTGAACCGGATTCAAACCATATTTTAATTCTTAAACATAAAATTTAATTTATTTTATTAATTATTCCTGTTTTTGGGCAAAACCACACATTTAAATTTTAAAATATTATGATTTTAAGTGGTTTATATAGTTTTAAAAATAATATTATAGTTGAGAATAATATATTATCTTAAAATATTAAACAATATCCTTAAAATCATAATATTTTAAAATTAAGCGTGCAATTTAAACTCAAAGAAAATTTTAAATTTTTTCAAAACAAAATACTTACAATAATAGCCTGGGTCAATAATACACTTTTAATTTTTAACTAGAGTTTTGACCCGCGCAATCGCGCGGGTTTTTTAAATAATTTTATATATTATAAATCATGTTTAGATTTTTTGAGTATCGGGTTTATAATTTTCGGTTATTCCGAGTTTCAGATTCGGATTTAGGTTCAAAACTTTTAAAATTTTCAGTTATATCGAATTACGGGTGCGGTTTAGATTTGAGATTTTCGAACTTTCAGATTTTCTCGGATACTCGTAT
>OVAN01010136.1:0-16076 GCA_900406275.1 Anastatica hierochuntica | reverse complement strand
CCAGCATGATTTCCGCAAGAGCCTGAGTGGACTTCCTCCATGATTTTTCGTTATTCGTCGCCCTCTACGCATGTTATTAGCGGTCCGGAGAATCTCCAGTTGTAGATCTTCCCGTCCACTAATACGTATCGAGCGGCTTGGATCTTGATTTTTCGGGCCGTCCATTTTTCTGCAGGGAGTGTGCCCTGGGTAATGTATGCTCGAATTGTTCCCAACCATGGTTTGTCACAGCCGAACTCAGATGATTCCGAGTATTGCTCGTGTTGAGTGTCGATTTCGTCGACATCCTCGTCTAACGACTGGATTAGGTTAGTGATAATCGGAGGACCGATGCTCGGGTATTCTATGAACTCTACAGAAATCACCCGTACGAGGCTGGGGTCCAAGCTTGAAGCCAGAGCTGCCAATGCGTCCGCCTGCATATTCTTGGAACGTTGAATTCGCGTGAGGGCGAACTGGGCGAAGCTATCGGCAAGGTTTCAGNTTAGCTACAAGCTGAGAATCGCAATATGCCTGAATGTTGCGTATTTTCAGTCCATGAGCGAGTCGTAACCCGGCTATCAGTGCTTCGTATTCGGCCTCGTTGTTTGAGAATGGAATATCAATCGGAATGATTGTTCCAGAACTTCTCTCCTTGGAGAAGTGAGTCGAATTCTGACTCCTAATCCTTGCTTGGACGAGGATCCGTCAATGTGCAAGATCCAGGTTGCATTTGGCTCGTGATTCACCGCCCTTTCCATGGAAAGTTTGGCCATGAAATCAGCGAGTACCTGGGACTTCGCAGCAGTCTTTGTTTGGTACTCGATGTCATACTCACTTAGCTCGATTGCCCATTTCGCTAGTGTCCCCGACTGGCTGGGACTGTGGAGAATAGTTCGTAATGGGAATGACGTGAGTACGATGACTGCGTGCGATTGGGAGTATGGTCTTAGCTTTCGCGCTGACATTATGACAACGAGTGCCAACTTCTCCATCAGCGGGTATCGCGTCTCTGCGTCTAGTAAAGTTTTACTCACGTAGAAAACCGGCTTTTGTTCTCCGCATTCTTCTCTGATGAGAACTCCACTTATAGTCGTTACCGACACCGCGATATACAGGAACAACGGTTCTCAGATGACAGGTTTTTGCAGAATTGGAGGCGTGGCCAAGTAACTTTTCAGCTGTTGGAAAGCTTGTTCGCATTGCTCGGACAACTTGAATTCCTTGTTCCCTCTTAAGATGTCGTATAAAGGAAAGCACTTTTCTGTAGACCGAGAAATAAAGCGATTAAGAGCGGCGATTCTCCCAGTTAGTTTTTGTACCTCTCGCTTGCTTCGCGGAGTTGCCATCTCAACCAACGCGCTAATCTGTTTTGGGTTAGCCTCAGTCCCTCTCCAAGTGACGAGATATCCGAGGAACTCTCCCGAGGCAACTGCGAATCTGCAATTCGCTGGATTAAGCTTCATGTTGTGCAAGATTAGTCTTTCGAAGCATCTTTGTAGATCGGCTACGTGGTCTTGCTCCTCGAGACACTTCACAAGCATGTCGTCGATATACACCTCCATAGTCTTTCCGAGTTGTTCGGAGAACATACGATTGACGAGTCACTGATAAGTTGCGCCGGCGTTCTTGAGGCCGAAAGGCATTACCCTGTAGCAGTACGTTTCGCGATCAGTGATGAACGTGGTTTTCTCGCGATCATCGGGATTCATCATGGTCTGATTATACCCCGAGAAAGCATCCATGAATGATAACAGCTTGTTCCCTGCCATTGCCTCGACTAGGCGATCAATGTGCGGCAGCGGGAAGCTGTCCTTTGGACACGCTTTGTTGAGGTCAGTGAAGTCGACGCAAACCCGCCATTTCCCGTTCTTTTTTTTTGACCACGACGGGATTATCGAGCCAGTCCGGGTATCTAACTTCGGTTATAGACCCGAATTTGAGAAGCTTGTCGGCTTCGTCGTTGACCGCAATCGCACGTTCTGGTCCCAACTTCCGCCTCTTCTGCTTAACAGGTTTGAAGGTCGGGTCGACGTTGAGTTCGTGACAAGTCACGCTGATATCAATTCTGGGCATGTCTTCTGCGGTCCAAGCGAACGTGTTAAGATTCTGTTTCAAGAAAGAGACTAGCTGTGCTTTTATGGGATCGCAGAGGTTAGCTCCGATCTCGACGCAACGTTCAGGGAAGTTTTCATCTAGGCAGATTGAGATAATGGGTTCGCAGGTCGGTTCGCGCTTTTCTTCCAGAAGTTCAGCTTTTCGTAGTTGCTAGAAGATCTCGGTTTGATCTTGTTCTGGGGCAACTTGGGCAGAGACCGTTTTCTTTTTCTTCTGGGAGGGAAGCGTCGCAGCTAGATTTTTCCATTTTTAGTTCGGCCGCAAAGCAGATCTGCGAGACGTTATGATTCCCGTGGATCGCTTCGATCCCGAAAGGAGTCGGAAATTTGAGACAGTAGTAGTACGTAGAAGGTACATCCCTCATGGAGTTTAGCCATGGGACGCCCACGGTTGCGTTGTATGAAGCTGGGTGATCTCTTACAAAGAACTCCACGATTTTTTCTACGCCCATAGCTATAACCGAAAGGTTAAACGAGTCGAGGGTCATAGTTGCTTCTCCCGAGAGGCCCACTACCGAATTCGGATTTTCCAAAATTTCACAGGGTTCGATGCCCATTCTCTCGAGAGTCTTCCTAAAGATGATGTTAGCTGAACATCCAGTATCGACTAGTATCNTTAGTTCGATGACGAGGAGATCGTTGCGAGGATTGGCCTGATCGACCGTTGCTATATCTTCGAAGGGGGAGACGATATCGTCTGCTGTTTCGGACATATCATTTCCTGCTCGAAAAGAGATCTGGCGTGAAGAAATCGCGTGTGCCCCCTCCTTCTAGCACCAAATTGTGGGAACCGAAATTCTCACTGTCAATGTTATGTGGTTCACGGACTCTCTGTAGCCAAAGATCGATAGATCAAGCAGCGATTTAATAAGTTAGTAAATAAAAAATACGAAACGAAAAGATAAACGAATTACGAAGCGAAATAAGTTGATAGTGAAAGTAAATTGATAGGAAACAGATTGCGGATAAGTAAATTATTAAAGAAACAAGATTCGTAAAACAGGTTAACGTGAACGAATNAAGTAAATTGATAAGAAACAAGATTCGTAAAACAGGTTAACGTGAACGAATACAGGATGAAAACGAGAATGAATCTAAAGTAAAACGAAAAGCGTAAACGAAGAACGATTCGACATACACAATTAACAAAGAAAGTTTAAGGGATCTTATTCGAATTTCGTGATCGAAGCGTACGCAACCGGTGTTAAGCCGCAGCCGCAAGAACTGTCGGCGACTATTACCTAGAACTAGGACGCAGACTCGTAACCTAGTTGAGACGCAGCTCGCTAACGAAAAAGAAGTAAGAACCCTAGTTTTTCTAAGTGTTTTTCCGGTGACGAAAAGTTCTGCCTATGTCTCTTTTCGTTTTCTTCTCTCTCTTTCACTTAGTGTCCTTTATATAGATCTTCGTGGGCTGGCTAGATTTCCTTTCCGTCCCGATTCGTGCATATCTTTTCGCGGAAATATTCCTTTTTCCCTGATTTACCAATATCTTTTCGAGATCCTTCCTTATCTTCCCAAAACTTGATATTTTCCCGAAAACCCTAGTGAACAGTCATGGCAAGTTGGCCGGTTCTCGCCCGAAAATCGTAAGTGTACTGTTATCGCGGTTTGGGCCCTTTCGGGCCGTTTCAGGGCTAAGTGACTTTTACGATTTATCGCGGAAAACCGTTTTTCGTAGGATTACGCGACAACAGCTTCGTGGACCGATATGGTCAATCGTATAGTTTAGACTCATTCGGTGCTTAAGTTATCCGTCGTCGTTTGATAGATTGATACGAAATCTACGGAAAGAACGAATCCTTGCGACTCTTGTCATGACGGTTTGACGGAAACTCCAATCGAGACGAAACGAGAGATTATCAGGTGACAATTCGAAGGAAATGACGATCGGAAAGGACGTGGTTCAGTCAGCGGACTACGGCTGAACGTTATCCGCGTCTCAGTGCCAACCGGCGCAAGACAAACACTCTGTCTTGGCGCCCATTGGCGCCAAGGACATAGCTTGGTCTTGGCGCCAAATGGCGCCAAGGACACAGCTTGGTCCTGGGGCCAATTTGCGCCAAGGACACATATTTGTCCTGGCGCCAATTGGCGCCAAGGACACGGCTTTGTCCCGGCGCCAAGTGGCACCAAGGACATGACTTGGTCCCGGCGCCAATTGGCGCCAAGGTCACAGCTTGGTCCTGGCGCCAATTGGCGCCAAGGACACGGCTTGGTCCTGGCGCCAATTAGCGCAAAGACAGACACTCTGTCTTGACGCCAATTGGCGTCAAGACCATGCTCTGGTCATGGCGCAAATTGGCGCCAAGATGGACCTTCGGTCTCGGTTCCAATCGACGTCTAGATCAGCTTCTAGTTCAGTCGTCAACCGGTTCAAAGACTCGTTCGTAGATTTGTCGTCAATCGGCATTTAGACATTGCTCCGAAGCGAAGCGGTTCTTCGACGCTTTTGGTGGTTTCTTTTCACTTCGATGTTTGTATTTGGAGGCCTCCGGAAGTTTCGGTCGTCGATTTCGATGTTACCGTTTTCGACCCCAACAATGGCTTATTGGTATTATGTTACCTGGAGGTAACCACTAGCTTGGGTTTTTGGTTATGATACCAATTGGCGCCAAGACAGACTCTCTCTCTTGGCGCCAATTGACGCCAAGACCATGCCCCGGTCTTGGCGCCAATTGACGTCAAGAAAACCCTTCCGTCTTGGCGTCAATTGGTGCCAAGACCGTTCTTCCGAAACGATGCGGTTTTCCGATGATCACGGAGGTTTCGTATCGTTCCGAAGTTCGTACTGCGAGGTCTTCCGAGAGTTATCCGTAGATGTTTCTCCGAAATGATACGGTTATCCTATGTTCTCGGTGGTTCTGTATCGTCTCGAAGTTTGTATCTCGGGGCCTCTCGAAGTCGTCTTGAATTTTCGGGCATTGATTTCGATGTTGTTGTTTTTGACCCCAACACTTCTCTACTCTTACTATTTCACCTATGTTCTCCCGGGTGAAGGCAGATATTACTTCTGCCCTCGTGTTGGTGCTCCCTTGGTGATGGAGCTGGAGAAGGAGGAAAGGAAAGGGGCGGCCTTCACCAAACATTGGACCAAAAAGTTTGTTTTCATGAGAGTCAGGACTTCTCCTGGATTCTCTACTGTTTGGAGATTCAATGGTAGGTTTAGGGTGCTTTTGTTTTTGTTGCTTCCAGTTTGGTCACTAACCCTCTTGGTCCTTTGTTTTTGCAGAAGCGTCTACAGAGAAGTTAAGGAAGGCAGAGAGAAGGTGGAAGAAGATTTGGAGATCCCTGCTGAGGAAAGAAGCTTCTTGTTCCTGTTAAGTGAAGAAGCGTTGAGCAAGAGTAGCAAAAGAGGTTTGCTCCTTATTTCTTACTTCTTTTGTTTATTTGCTTCTAGGCTAGCTTCTTGACTGATCTTTTGCCGTTTAGCAGGAAATATGTCAAGATCCGGGTTTAAGGCTATTAAGGACTTCAAAAAGGCTCTGGCGGCAAGAAAGGCAAAATTTGCGTCTGGGAGCAAGGCTCCTGAGGTTGTCGAGATCTCGGAATCTCCCTCTGCTGGAACCAAGAGGAAAGGGACTCAGAAGGCCACTTCCTCTAACAAGAAGCAGAAGGGTCCTCCCGCAAAGCAGTCCTCCTCCTCCATCCACGATCTTAATGGCGCCTTGGAGCACATGCAGAGCTTTGTCTTCCCTGCGCTCCCTCCTAACCCTCCTAGCTCTAATAACATGGGCATCTTCGACTAGGTTCAGAAGGAAATGATCAGGGTAACTGGCCTGCCTTTGGCTTATGGCTGATATTTAACTATCTCCTTTTCTTTTGGCTAATTTTCCTATTCTTTATTATTCACCTAGCTGTCTCACTCTTCCATGCCAAGGATCAAAACTCCACTGAGGTGATCTCTCGAGGGAACGCCCAAATGGAGGACTACCTCGCCAACCTAAAGGCAGAGAAGGATAAGTATGCTGGCTTGGAGAAGGAGCTGAGGGAGATGAAGGAACTGCTCTGGGGGCTGGAGTCGGAGAAGGAGAAGGCATCAGAGAAGGTCCTTAGCCTGACTGAGGAGAAGTTAAAGCTAGAAGAGGAGCTTGGCGACCTAGACGCCCGAGAGACCACCTTTACGGAGGAGATGTCCCTAGCAGTCAACAGTGCCAGGATCACAGGGCGCTGGGAGATTGTTCGGGACTACCTCAAGGGTGAGGCCAATTCTTGGAACTTGCAGGAGGAGTTTGAGAGCTACAAGATGGTGGCAATTGCAGAGGCATAAGAAAATGGCCTTGAAACTCCCACCTTTGAAGATGAACCGGAAATTCCTCCTGCCCTGGTTACGCCCCGAGCAGCCTCTGCGCCAAATGTCGAGAAGTCTGCCTCTCCTAATCCTCAAGCTGCCTAGCCTCCAGACCGAGAATCAAGAAACATGTTGCTCTCCCCTTGTGGGATTTTATTTTCTTTTTTGTCAATGGCATGCCACTGCGTGGGCCTACTCCTGCCCCTTGTGGGCTTTATAATGACTTTTATGACCATAGTGGCCTTAACTCTTCGGTGGCCTTCTTGGCCTTATTTCTGTTTGCCCTTCGGGGCTTAAAACCCATATTATGGCCCTTCGTGGCCTTCTATGAATACTTTTTCTAGTTTTTTGTTGTCTTCCTGCCTTAATAGATTCCTGACTTAGATTTAGAGATGACGTTCATGGCCAATGCTTTGGCAACTTTTTTGTCATTAGCACCCTGACCGGTTGGTTTCTGGCTACAAGCCTCTAGCCTTTGCGTCTTGACCGGATGGCTTCTGGCTATGAGCCTCTAGCCTTTGCATCTTGACCAGCTGGCTTCTGGCTAGGAGCCTCAAGCCTTTGTGCATTGATCGACTGACTTCTGGCTATGAGCCTTTAGCTTCTTCTTGATATTCCAGTTGTTCGACTTCTGGCATATTGGCCTCTAGTCTTTTATCGATACCCCGGCTATTTGACTTCTTGCATATTGGCCTCTCGTCTTTGTCGTGTCTAGCGAGAGTTCTTGAGTTCCAAGTAGGGATAATCTCATTTTCACTATTTTTTTCCTTTGAGGGAGTTCTGCTTCTTGTCCTTAGACAATGCTTAGGTTCCCTAGACGTATTTTTGGCCTCTTGATACCCAGACGTATCTTCTGGCTTATTGGCATTCTGTTACCCAGATGTAACCATTAGCTTGTATTTTTGGCCTATTGATACCCGGAGGTATCTTCTGACTTATTGGCATTTGTTACCTAGAGATAACCACTAGCATGCATTTTTGGCCTTTTGATACCCGGAGGTATCTTATGGCTTATTGGCATTCTGTTACCTGGAGGTAACCACTAGCTTGCGTTTTTGGCCCTTGATACCCGGAGGTATCTTCTTGTTTTTTGGCATTCAACTATCCGGAAACAGTTTTTTTTTTTGCTTTGTTGCACTCTGCTTCCTGCAGTGAAGCCACTCTCAGTCGTATTGATTTTGCTGGTATGGACCTCCCCTGCAAAGGGGTCCAAGTGCCAGGCTTTTCTTCTACCTCCCACGTCTGGGTAAGTAGGTATAGGTGATGATCCTTTGCTCAGGTCACATAGCTTTTGCGTTTACTGTGACCTGGTAAGCAAGGTTAAACTGTTTTTGCTTTTTGCTCAGCACTATATTTTCCGTTTAGCCACTCTCTGTTAAGCAGAATAAGCAATTTTTCTCTCTTGCTTTCTTTCGGGTTTTTTCCCTTGTTCATGCAGAGTTTCTTTCTCTTCTTTTTTTTTGATCTTTTTGATTTTGTTTTGGAAGGGTACATTGCTTGTGTTACTCCTTTATCGAGGAGTAGTCATTCAACTTATTTGCCCCTTGCTTTTAACTGAATTTTCCCGTGAGAAAGCAATTGTTTTAATGATTGATAACCGTCGTTAGATCTATCATGATTACATAAAAAGATGTAAAAGAATTTAAAAAATCCAAAGCAGAAAAACGTATATGGAGTATGGTCGTCCGGTTCAGGGGCGTTCTTTTAGAAGAAGTAAGAATTTTGGTGTAACGCATTCCAGCTATTTTGGCTTTAATTTTCCATATATGTCTTGTAAATTGTATGCCCCTGCTCCTTTGACTTCCACTATTTGGTACGGTCCTTCCCAACCAGGCGTCGGCTTACCCGCGGCCTTGTCCCTAGTATTCTCAAAGACTCGGCGCAACACTCACTCTCCTTGTTGGAACGTCCAGGTTCGTACCTTCTTATTATAGCTGCGAGCTACTTCCTGTTGGTACTTCCAGTTTCAGATTCTTGCGTCTTCCAGTTTTTGATCAAGGAGGTCCAAGGACAAAGACATCACTTCTTCATTTTCTTTTGGGATTAGAAGCTCTCCTGGCCGTGGGGACACTGACTTAGGCGGGGGACACTGCCTCTGTTCCGTAGACCAGGAAGAAAGGTGTCTCCCCTGTTGAAGTCTTAATGTTAGTTCGACATGCCCATAGGATAGCTGGAAGTTCCTCGACCCAGTTGCCTTTGGCATCGTCCAACCTCGTTTTCAAAAGATTCACTTTTGTCTTGTTGGTGGATTCGGCTTGCCCGTTGGACTGTGGATGTCTAGGAGTTGCAAAGCCTAGTTTTATGCCCCAATCTTCGCAAAACTTCTTGAAGTTTTTGCTTGTGAATTGCGGACCGTTGTCTGTGATAATCTCTTGAGGCGTTCCGAATCGTGTTACCACGTTCTTCCAGAGGAACCTCTTGATTTTAACATCTGTAATCTTGCTCAAGGCCTCTACCTCCACCTACTTGGATAAGTAGTCTATGACTACCAAGAGGTACTCTAGCTGCCTGGGAGCTGTCGGGAATTTTCCCACGATGTCCATTCCCCACTTCATGAATGGCCATGGAAAACTTACGGGTTTGAGGTTTTCTGGGGGTAGCTTGGATACTTGCGGGTGCCTCTTGTATTTATCAGAGTACTTGGCCGTTTGGAGGGCGTCATGGGCCATTGTAGGCCAATGGTAGCCTGCCCTCTTTTGCTCTTAGTACCAAGCTTCTTCCACTAGAGTGGGACCCGCATTCGCCTTCATGTAATTTCTTGAGGATTAGATCTGCGTCTTTCGGCTTTACGCATTTGAGCTATGGGCCCGAGAAAGATCTTCTGTAGAGTTTTGCGTGAATCAGACAATAGCGGGTTGCTTGCCTTTAGATCTTACGGCATTCACTCCTCATATTGGGCAGGACGTTATCCTTTAGATAGGAAGTATAGGGCGTCATCCAGGTTTCCTCTTCTTCGATGTTGGAGAACTGAGGCCCTTCGGCATCCTCGTCAGTAGCCGACCATTGGAGAACTAGCAAAGGTAAGCTAGTTGGCTCCGCGGTTTTTAGGGTCGAGGCCAGGTTGGCCAGGGCGACCGCATGCGAATTTTGTTCCCTCGGGATATGTGTGAGTTTGCATGATATGAACAAATGAATGAGCCTCTTAATTATGGCCAGGTACTTGGTCATGCTAGCGTCTTTTGCTTGGTAGTCGCCTTGCGTCTGGCTTACGATCAATTGGGAATCACTGTAAACTCGTAGGTTTTATATTCTCAAGTCTTTTGCCATGCTGAGTCCTGCAATTAAAGCTTCATAATCACTTTCATTGTTGGTGGCTCCAAAGTTGCATCTTACTACCCTTGATACCACTTCTCCTCTTGGTGAGATGAGTATGAGGCCTACACCTGCCCCTCGTATGTTGCTGGATCCATCTACATAAAGTCTGCCAGGACCTGTGATTTGATCGTCGTTGCAGGGCGGAAGATCATGTCGTACTCGCCTAGTTCCACTGCCCATTTGGCCAGTCTTCCGATAACTTATAGCTTGTGGAGTACAGACTTGATTGGGAAAGATGTGACAACTATCACCTGGTGAGCCTAGAAGTAGGGACGAAGCTTCCTTGTCGAGACAACCACGGCGAGAGCTAGTTTCTCCAGGTGACTGTAGCGAGTCTCGGTGTCCAAAAGGGATTTCCTTTCGTAGTACACCAGACGTTGCTTGCTATCTTCATCTTTGACCAAGACGGCACTTACGGCGTGTTCTGAGATGGTCAGGTACAGGAGCAAAGGTTCTCCGTCTTGGGGCTTTGAGAGAAGGAGTGGCGTCGTGAGATATTCCTTGAGCTTGACTAGGGCGTCTTCGGCCTCTTGGTTCCATTAAAATTTCCCTGTGAACTTAGGGGCTTCAAAGAATGCATGCGATTTGTCGGACAACCTGGATATGAATCTACTCAAGGCCACCATTCTTCTAGTAAGCTTATGGACGTCTCGTGGAGTCTCTGGTGAAGGGATTATCTGAATCGCCCTGATTTGCTCTGGGTTTGCTTCAATGCCCCTGTATGTAACTATGTACCCCAAAAATTTCCTAGAAGTTACTCTGAATGAGCACTTAGAAGGGTTGAGCTTCATGTTGTATTTCCTCAAGGTAGAGAAAACTTGTTGTAGGTGGGCTATGTGGTCTTCCGCATCTAAGGACTTGACCAGCATGTTGTTTATATAGACTTCCATGGTTTGGAAGTCTATATAACATGTTGGACTTGATCAGCATGTTGGTCTGCGAACATCATGTTGACTAGCCTCTGATAGGTGGATCCCGCATTCTTCAATCCAAAAGGCATCACCTTGTAGCAGTAAATTCCACGAGAAGTCATGAAGGACGTCTTTTCCTAGTCGTCTAGATGCATGAGTATTTGATTGTACCCATAAAAGGCTTCCATAAAGCTCATCAACTAGTGTCTAGGTGGGGCGTCCACCAGCTTGTCTGTATGAGGCAGCGGGAAAGGATCTTTAGGGCAAGATTTATTTAGATCCGTGATATCTATGCAAACTCGCCACTTGTCGTTCTTCTTCTGGACCACGACGATGTTTGCTAGCCAATCCATATAGTGGACCTCCCTAATGAACCCAATCGCTAGGAGGTTTTTGACTTCATCATTGATGATCTCGTCTGGTTCAGGTACTAACTTCCTCCTTTTTTGCTTGACTGACGGGCAGTTGGGGTCCACTTGCAGCTTATGTACTATGACTTTCGGGTATATCCCTGGCATGTCCACGTGGGACAAGGTGAAGCAATCCGCATTGGATCTGAGAAAGTCTATCAGCCTTTGGTGTATGCCTTCTTGCAACCTTGTCCCTATTCTAAGGTTTCTGCCTTGTTCTCCGGGTACCAGAGGAATATCAATCAGCTGTTCCACTTCCTGCTCTTCAGTGTGCAATGCGGTAAGTGGTCTCTGTAATTGCTATAAGGGAGCCATCTTTCCCTTCCAAGTGGTCTGATAGCACGATCGGGCGTTTTCTTTATCACCCCTGATCTCTTTGATTCCCCATGTGGTTGGAAACTTGAGTACTTGGTCCAGGGTTGATGGCACGACGCTCATCTTGTGTATCAAGGGTCTACCTATGATCATGTTATAGGTAGAGGGACAATCTATGACAGAAAACTTAGTAGACAGGTTGATTCCTTCGACTCACACCGGAAGTGCTATCTCTCTAATGGTTTGCTTGACTTCCCCACTGAAGCCCACCAACGGCGTGGTCTTCTTGATCAAGGCTTTCTAGGTTAGACACAGGTCTGTGTATACTCCCAGGAAAAGTACGTTCGTAGAGCTCCCATTGTCGTTAGATACTCTCTTCACCAAACAATTCACCACCGATAATGAAACAACCAACGCGTCGTGATGTGGTGTCAGGATCCCATCTTGTCCTCCAGCCATGAAACTTATGACTTCCTAGCTGAGATTCTGCCGCTTGAGTTTTGGGGTGCCATGATTGTTTTTAGCGAGCCTTGTGCTTTTCTTTGCAGCGGCATGCGGAATGCCACATATCTCCCAAGCTTCGGATATGACATTGATCACCCTATCGTGCCTTGGGGAATTAGGCGCTTGACGGCTGGCCGGGACTCCTTCTTCCTGGTTGTCCAGCATCTCTTTAGCTTTGTTGGAAAGGAACTCTCGTAGGTCTCCCTTCTTGAGCAGCTAGTTGAATTCTATTCTTAAGGATATGCAATCCTCTGTTATGTGACCGTGGTCATTGTGCAAGTCGCACCATTTGTTCGGATTTCGGTGATGGTCGGGTGACCTCATCTTCTGCAGCCATTTGACTTGGCCTCCCATCTCTTTCAGGACTATTACCAGCTCCGCGCTTGATATTGATAGGTTGGATACGTCTGGCCAAGTATGTACCGGCGGGAATCTATTGCCGTCTGGCTTACCCAGAGGCCCGTGACCTTTGGCTTCCTTCTGTCCATCCTCTCTGGTAGGTCTTTCGTAAGGCTTGTCATCTCTGGTCATCTTCTCGGTCCTCATGACCCGAGATTCTTGCCTGGCAAGTATATCTTCCTCCCACTTGATCTGCGATTGGGCCCGGGAGAGCAAGTCTTCCATCGTTCTGCATTGATATTTAGTGAGCTCCTTATACAGATCACCGTCAGGCAGAAGTCCTCTCTTGAAGGCAGAGATTGCGGTGGCAACACTGCAGTTTGGGATTGTAACCTTCTGATTGTTGAAGAGGTGAAGATAGCTCCTGAGTGGCTCCGCCTTACGCTGCCTGATCTCATAAATATCATCAGAGGACTTGGTAGTCACTCTGCTGCTAGCAAATTGCACCACAAATTGGTCAGTCAGATGAGCAAAGGATCTTATGGTTCTGGTTGGAATCGATATGAACCATTGCAAGGCAGCCCCTGTTAGGCTGGAGCCGAATCCCTTGCACATGGTGGCCTCCTTGTGCTACTTCTGGATCGCCACAGTAAGCATCTTCTGCTTGTATTGCGCGATGTGGTTTTTTGGGTTGGAAGTCCCGTCGTACGACTTAACTAATGGGAAAGGGAACTTATTTGGCATGTCGGTGAGTGTGATCTATTCCGAGAAGGAAGTGTCCGGATAGGAGCTTAGGGCACTTTTCCTCAGAGGAGGTGCGAAGCCCGGAAGTCGTTCGATCACTGACTGCAGCTCCTCAAACTTTCTGGAGAACATCTGCTCCAGTCTTTTGGCCTCATCAGAGAGTGGGGCGGGGCCTGCGGCTTGTGGCTCTCCTATGTCCATTAGGTCTTCTTGCTCTTGAGCAAGGTTTTAGTCTTCCTGGGTTCCCGTTGTTGTTGGTTTTCCTCTTTCTCCAAGGCTATTGGTTGGAGGAGTTTCCAGAGTTGGCATCCGGGGCACGTGGAACTTAAACCTGTGATTCATGGCTTGATTTACCAACAAAGGCGAGTTTGCCTCTCTGATGGTTTCGTTCTTTAGCTCCAGTTGCTGCAAGCGCTGCGTATTCTCATGGAGTGTTTTGGCATGAGCCTCCATCTGCTGTATCAAGGTTGGAAGCTCTGCAGTTGCGGCATCAGCTCCAGTTGGAGTTTGATCCCTTTGAAGCTGCTCTATCTCTCCTAGTCTCTTTTGCAAAGTCTCTAGCTAAGATCGCACCTCCTCGTAGGTGAGCTCTGCTCGTGCTGGCGTGATGTTTGTTGATTCATGATTATCTCCAACAATCGTCACATAGTTTTTTTTTGAAAGCTCCCCTCCTTCTAGCGCCAATTGTTATGAATGATTTTGGTCGTTTTTTGTAGCACTACGGAAGCTGGAGGTCGATGAATGTTTAGAAAAGATGAGATGAGGTTTGTACTAAGCTCTGAGATCAATAATGGCGAGAGAATTGGTGTTGTATTGATTTCTTAGCTTAGGGTTTCGTACGTACACGTTTTGCCCTTAAGCTTTGTATTTATACATGCAGTTCATGATTATCCCTCCAAGAATTGGATATATCATGATTATCTGCAAAATATTTTCATCTATATCTAGAATACACGTCATTATCAATTTAAGTTAAATAATAAAAATAGAGGTGAGGCGGTGGTCGGCTGGCTTCCGGGTTCCGGCTATGCAAGGTCATCTGACATCCGGCTTCCGCCAATGCAACGTCGTCTGGCTTCCTACTTCTTGTCATTCCCCTGGTTTGAGGTCGTACAGTTGTACTCCATTTAAGCCTGGGGAATTCCTTTGACTTAAATTACTCCCAATAGTATAATCTCATTAAATGTTTTCTAGGTTTAAGAAACATTTAGAAAGTATAAAACTTATAAGTAATACTGGTATCCTTGATCCATGTCTGATAATTAGTGTAACCAATAGAAAGAGTAACAAAACAGAAATATATTATTTTTAAAAATTTTGTAGGTGGTACCTTTTTATGTTATAAACATTCTTTGAATGATTATAAAGTTCACAACCACGTTCAATCACGAATTTAACGTACCATTACACCAATAATAAAAAATTATTGCTACTCTCAATATCACATGCATATATGTATATAATATTTAAACATTATCTATAGAAATTGCTAAGTTTTCAATTTATAACCTCAGAAAATAAAAATTAGGAGTTTCATAAACAAAATATTATGAGCTTTTTTCTTTTCGAACTCTTTCTCTATATAAGAGTAACATAAGTTTTCAAAATAAACCGCATAAATATTTAATTATGGTTCCTCAGCTTTCTACTTTATCCCATTAGTTGTATAAAGCTATGTTCGTCTTGCCAAATTATGGTGGTTAAAATTGAAAAAATACAAAATACAAGTTTTTGGTCTCATGTGTTAAAAGTTCAAGTTAAATAAAAGATTGTTGAATGTCTAGGGTGGTTGTCGGGTGTCATCAGGGTTAATATATGTTTTGCTTGACAAGGATTCAAATGTTGAGGTTTTGATAAGTTTTAACCGTTTCCTTTTTTGAAAGATTCAAAGAGTTTTCAAGAGAATTTGGTTGCTATAGTCATTAGATAAAAAATATTTATTTTGTTTATCGGGTTATTGACGACAACCATCGCACTCAAATATAACCGAAAACTTTTTACCCGGTTTTTTTCTACTACATGCATACATCATGTTTTGATCATAAAAAAAGGCCATTTTAAATAATTCAAAATAATGAAAAAGTGAATATAAAACTGAACTTACCTAAGTTTGTAGAGAGAGTGATTGTAGTTGAAGAAGAATATCCTTTGGTCACTACTTCAAATCCGATAGGTCGGAAAAATGATATTTATAACTTCTAATTTGGTTTTCACTATGTTGTGACTTTTGGCATTTGGTAAGTTAAATTTTTTTTATTGCATGCATGACATTGGTAACAACGGGTAAAAAATATTTAAATGCTAATTACGATATTAATAAAAGTTTTACAAAACAAAACAAAGCAAAAGAAGTTTTCGAGAAAATGTGCATTAGATTCATTATCATAAGAAAATCAAAAGAACAAAATATTTACAACTTGTGTGTTATCTTAAGTAATACATGAGTTTATTCTCACAAACTTTTGACAAAATACTCTAATGTTTCATTTATATTTGCATTCTAACTTTGATGACTACTATTTTTCATAATTGAGAAAATTTATGGGACCTATATGTAGAGTACATATCCGACCTTAGCTCAGTTGGTAGAGCGGAGGACTGTAGTTGATGCAGAAAATCCTTTCCTTAGGTCACTGGTTTGAATCTGGTAGGTCGGAGTTTTTTTATTTAAACTTTTTCTTTTCCATTTTACATTTACCCATACAATATATATTTACCCAAACAATAAGACGTTTTGAAACCATCATATGTACAAAATGATATGGTATAATCTCATTAAATGTTTTCTAGGTTTATGAAACATTCAGAAAGTATAAAACTTATAAGTAGTTCTGGTATCCTTGATCCATGTCTGATAATTAGTGTAACCAATAGAAAGAGTAACAAAAGAGAAATATATTATTTTTTAAAATTTTGTAGGTGTTACCTTTTTCATGTTGTAAACATCCTTTGAATGATTAGAAAATTCACAACCACGTTCAATCACAAATTTAATGTACTGTTGCACCAATAATAACAATTATTGCTACTCTCAATATCACATGCATATATGTATATTATATTTAAACATTATCTATAGAAATTGTCAAGTTTTCAATCCGTAAGCTTAGAAAATAAAAATTAGGAGTTTCATAAACAAAATATTATGAGC